>SJXQ01010726.1:0-25982 GCA_006408695.1 Aepyceros melampus
TAGGGATTGGGGGCAGGAGGAGAAGGGGACGACAGAGGATGAGATGGCTGGATGGCATCACCTACTCGATGGCATTAGTTTGAGTGAACTCTGGGAGTCAGTGATGAACAAGAAGGCCTGGCATGCTGCAATTCATGGGGTCTTAAAGAGTCGAACAGACTGAGAGACTGAACTGAACTGAACTGAGGGTTTCCCTGATAGCTCAGTTGGTAAAGAATCTGCCTGCAATACAGGAGACCCGGTTCAATTCCTGGGTCAGAAAGATCCACTGGAGAAGGGATAGGCTACCCACTCAGTATTCTGGCCTGGAGAATCCCATGAGCTGTATAGTCCATGGGGTCACAAAGAGTCAGATACGACTAAGCAACTTTCATTTTCACTTCATTTTCTCACATGCTTTATTAATTTAAATTCACTAAATTTATTGGATTGAAATAGAATGTTTGAGATAGATGGTTTTATTTTAGATAGTTATGCAAGCATTGGGTCATGGGTATGTTCCCCATCACAATCTTCATGTTAGTCAAAGAAGAGGTGGAAGGAGAAAGAGGCATTAGGCATGATATCATAGGGGTCTATTTCAGCAGGATCATCTCAGGTAATGATTATTTCCTTGGCACTAACTGGTCTCTTTTTTCCAACAGGTCTTACTTCAAATGCTCACATTTGAAGATCATCCTAGGTAGTTCAGCTTGAAGGCATTTAGCAAATCCTTCAGAGCTGACAATAATAACTTCCAACTTAAGCTGCCAAACCAAATTTATCAGTTCCCTAGAATTTCTAATTTGCAACCTATAATTATCTGATGAATGAGAGATGTTCTATATTGATTGACTCATACAATCATTAATTAATTAAAATCAATACCAATGTATATTTGTTTGGATTATATCCTTCCCTACTTTTCTCTCTGACTCACAGAAAACATCATTACTGCATTTGCTTTGTTTTCTACAGCCTTGTAGACATTGTATGTAACATAAAATAGCAGAAAAATAAACCATAGGAGAGCAAGAGCATATATTTTCCACACTCCATTAGTACCCTAATAATAATTCACATGTTATCAGAATTTGAACCCAAGTTAATTAACAAAAATATTCCAAAGTTCCACTGCTGTCTGTTGCTTCTGCAATTGATTGTTATCTGCGAGTAAACACACAGAAACCAAGGACAAATCACAATAAATCTAAGTAGACATGTACAAGCAAATTGGACTATGAAAGTGGCATGTCTCTTTGCTTAATATCTTCCACAAATCCCACAGAGATGTGCTTGAAATGAACATAATTGGATTTGCTGTTTCCCCACAGTTTAATGTGTGAATAACTGTAATTACCTATGACTCTACTATCCTAGCTAAACAAAGTCATTAAGCCATTTGAATCTATGAATCATAGGAATTAGAAATCATTTGACAACATTAGTTTTATATTCGGTCAAGTAATTTTCTTTCTGGCTACCTTTTTCAGATGACATCAGTGAGGTAGGCTTGGAAAGATTGACACAATTTAAACATTGAAAAGGAAGACTCAGAAATGTCTCTTGTCACCTCTCCTTCTTGGTTTATTTTTCTTTTGTTATTGCTGTTTTTTCCATGCTTCAGCAGTGCTATATGTCTAATGGTGTCATTAGACATATATGGTGTCAAAAATTCATATGTTCAGGTCCTTACCCCCAATACTTCAGAATTCGCATTTAGAAATAATCTTTAAAGAGGTAATTATACCTTTTTCAGATGACATCAGTGAGGTAGGCTTGGAAAGATTGACACAATTTAAACATTGAAAAGGAAGACTCAGAAATGTCTCTTGTCACCTCTCCTTCTTGGTTTATTTTTCTTTTGTTATTGCTGTTTTTTTCCATGCTTCAGCAGTGCTATATGTCTAATGGTGTCATTAGACATATATGGTGTCAAAAATTCATATGTTCAGGTCCTTACCCCCAATACTTCAGAATTCGCATTTAGAAATAATCTTTAAAGAGGTAATTGAGTTAAAATTAGATCATATTTTGTGGTCTAATTAAACATGGCTCTGTTGTTACAAGAAGAAGAGATTAGGACACAGATACACATTAAAAAAAAGACTGTGTAAAGACACAGGGAGAAGATGGACATCCACAAACCAAAGAGAGGGGAAAAAATCAACTATTCTGACATCTTTTTTTTTTTTTTGGACTTCTAGCTTCCAGAATTGTGAGAAAAAAAATATTTATTGTTTAAGCCACTCAGGCTTTGGCACCTTATTATGGCTGCTCTAGAAAACTCATACCAGCAGCTGCAAAATATTTTTCCATTATAGTCCTTGAAAATCATAAAACAAATTTCTGATATTTAGGGATGCAGACTTGATTCATATTTACATATCTGAGTAGCACAAGGCATATACTGCTCTTGTTTTGAGAAAAAAAACAAAACCTTAAAACATCATTGACAACGATTCAAATCCAGTAGCCATTCCTTCTGTTTTCTTTACTTACAGAATTCTAATTGTTTTCAGAGGAGGAGTGTGACTACTAAAGCTAGGAACGGATATGTGTTCCACTTCTGACAATGAAATCAAAGAGTAAATCTGGTAGGTAGATTTTATAAGAGGTCCATTTTTACCTATTATAGAGAGAACAGGCTCAGCTGGTACACATGTTTTATTCTTTATTCCTCCTTCTTTCTTTCTACCTAGAATATAAACATTCTTGGAGGCATAGAAGTCATTTTGAAACTATGAAAAAACATATACCATATGAAAAGAATAATGGGGTAAGAATTTGAAAGGATCTTGAACCTTCCCGGAGCAGCTGTACCAATTCTGAACTAATTGTTTCCAGATTTCTCATAATATGAGAAAATATGAACCTCTATCTGGTTCAGCTATGTGGTTAGCTTTCTGTTACATGTAGTCAAACATAATTCAAACTGATACAAAGAGTATTACTAGATAAGACCACTGTAGATGATCTTAAAGTATAAATTGTGATTAGCTATGTTGATTAAAGCATTAAGCTATGGGTATTTAATACTGAACTGAATATAAAAAATGTTTAGCTTTATGCTGAGAAATGTTACACAAAATAAAATCTATAGATGCAACTCTTTTTAACTCTTTCTTAATTTTTCTATCTTTAATATTTTAATACATTTATTATTTATTTCTTTATTATTGCATTTATTATTTATTAACTGCAGCACATGGATTATATATATATTTATATATATACACACATATATATGTATATATATAGTTGTCGCATACGAACTCTTAGCTGCAGCATGTGGAATCTAGTTCCTAACTAGTGATCAAAACTGGGCCCCCTGCACTGGGAGCACTGAGTCTCAACCACTGGACCACCACGGAAATCCCTCTTACTGTTTTAACAAGGAGTCTAAATGCAAGATATGTGTCTAGTGTATATCTGTAAATGGGTAAATATGAAAGTGCATTGTATGGCCATTTTCATTAATGGAAAATCATAATGGCACACAATCTGGTGCCAATGCCATTTTATTCAGAATTATATGGACAATGGATTTTAGAAAATACAGGCAAATATTCCTGGGCTTCCCTGGTGGTTCACCTGTAAAGAATCCGCCTGCTATGTGGGAGACCTGGGTTTGATTTCTGTGTTGAGAATATTCTCTGGAGAAGGGAAAGGCTACCTACCCTGGTATTCTGGCATGGAGAATTCCATGAACTGTATAGTCTATGGGGTGGCAAAGAATCGAATATGACTGCAATTTTTACTTTCACTTTTCTTCACTTAACTGAAATATCATTTTTTTTATATTTTTAAAGACTTTATATTCATTTGCTAATGTAAAAATTTAACTTTCCTTAAGTTACAGTAAATTTCCATTCAGTTCTCATTCAGCATTGTGGAATACTGAATATATGTGTGTATATATGTATGTAGGTATGCATGTGTGGATGCATGCATTTATGTATAAAGATAAACCATATGTGGTTTTGTAAATGTGTAACATCCTTATTTAAGGGGAGGGAGGGAATGGATTTGGGGAAAAGGAACAGACATACAATTCTATGGGTATAACACATTTGATACTTTTTAATCTCTGTGAACGTTTTACATAATTATAATACAAAACTAAAATTTTCAAGAGTCAGTTGCTAAATGTCTGAAGCAAAATAAATTATACAAACCAAAACCAAACTGTGTACTACTTGGCAGTATAACCAAACAGAGAGGAAAATTCCAGGTGAATATGAAATAATACTTTAACTGAATAACCCTACTGTGAAATTTCTGAAAGACAAAAAAATTAAAAATAAAAGGAAAATTAAACTCTTTCAGTAATTACAGAGTTAGTGATAATGTTGATGTTATTATACTGAGTCTGTAGTGTGTGCATTGTGAAATAAAGTAAATGAATAATTATTGTATTAATTTGAAACAAAATTGAAATAAAGAAAGGATCAAAGAGGTTAGGAAAAGCCCATAGTCTTGAGTTTGAATTAACTATGTGAGTTGTTACTGGATTAATTATTAACATATTTAATAATTAAAAGAGATAGCTATAAAGTATTTTATATTTATAAAATAGACAAATATTCCTTAGTTCTAAAAACTACAAAAGGACTAGAACAAAACTAATCCAAGGGCAATGAAATATTCTAGTGTTTAAATTGTAGTTTCTAAATACTATATCCCAGAACAAGAAACAGCAGTTTTTCATACAGGCCTGGTCTAGTTGGCATCAGAAATTTAATAGGATGAATGCTAAGAGTCTGTCATATTAGATAGTGAACAGTGTAAAAAGTATAAAAAGTTTAAAAGTGTAAAAAGACAACAAGGATTATTAGTATCATGTTAAACAGACCCAGAAGACAACTTGAAGAGGTTTCATTTAGACAAAGATAAAATAACTTAACCATGAATTTAAAAATAATTGCACTATTTTGAAACACATCAAATGTGCTTAAATACCATCCACTCATCATGAAAAAAATAGTCATTTTTTAAAGAAGAGTCTAGTGAAACATGTTTTTTTTTTTTAAGTGGTAATTCACCAATTAAATGTTTACCAAGGAAATATACCAAGCAGCTATTCTTTACATAGTTTTCCTATATAAGTTGTACTTTTCAACAACAAAATAATTTCTGACGTATAGATTCTCCTTATAGAATCATTCCATCTAGGGATAAAGCTACCTGAGGAGGTAAGAGACCTGTACTCAGAAAACAATAAGACACTAATGAAAGAAACCAAAGGTGACACAAACAGATGGAAAGATATATTTATAGATTGGAAGAATTAACATTGTTAAAATGACCACATTACCCATAGGAACCCACAGATTCAATGCAATGTTTATCAAAATACCCAGGACATTTTCAGAGAATTAGGATAAATAATTTATAAACACCTTTGGAAACACAAAAGCCTCCAAATAGCCAAAACAATCTTGAGAAAGAACAATGCTGGAGGTATTATGCTCCCTGACTTCAGGCATACTACAAAGGTAAAGTAATCAAAACAGCAAGGTACTGGCACTAAACAGACACATAAATCAATGGGACAGAATATGGAGCCCAGAAATGAACCCACATATCTATGATCAATTAATATATGACAAAGGAGACAGGAATATACGATGTAGAAAAGAAGTCTCTTCAATAAGTGGTGCTGGGAAACCTAAGTAGCTATATACAAAAAATGAAATTAGAAAACTTCCTTCATTATGTACAAAAACAAACTCAAACTAGATTAAAGACTAAATATAAAGCTAGAAACCATAAAATTCTTAGAGAAAATCATAGGTAGAAAACACTTTGACATAAATCACAGTGATAATTTTTTTTGTTGTTCTGTCTCCAAAAGCAAAGGAAACAAAAGCAAAAATAAACAAATGGTACCCAATGAAACTTATAAGCTTTTCAACAGCAGAGTAATCCATAAACTAAACTCAAAGATAACCTATGCAGTGAGAGAAAAGAACTGCAAATAATATGATCAATACAGATTAATATTCAAGTACATAAACCGCTTATACAACAAAATTAAAAACCAAACAACCCAGTTAAAAAATGGGCAGAAGACCTGACTGGACATCTTTTTCCAAGATATAGAAATGGCCAACAAACACATGAAAAGAGGCACAACTATTGCTAATCATCAGAGAAATGCAAGTCAAAACCACTGTGAGATATCATTTCATACCTGCCAGAATGTCTTTATCATCAAAAACAATACAAGTAACACATTTTGGTGAGGATATTGAGAAAAGTGAACCCTCTTACACTATCAATGGGAATGTAAATTGTGCAGCCAGTGTAGAAAACACTGTGAAGTTTCTTTAAAAAACTGAAAATAGAACTACCATACAATCCAGCAATTAGACTTTGAAGCATTTATCTGAAGAAAACAAAAACACTAATTCAAAATGATTCATGCACTCCAATGTTCACAACAGCATTATTTATGACAGTCAATGTGTGGAAGCAATCTGAGTGTCTATGGATAAAGAGAATGTGGTATATACGCAATGGAATATTACTCAACCATAAAGAAGAATGAAATATTTTGATTTGCAAAAAGTGGGTGGATCCGGAAGGCATTATACATAGTGAAATAAGTCAGATAGAGAAATAAAATTATTATGTATTATCAATTATTATATGAAATCTAAAAATAAAGGAATGAATCTAATAAAACAAAAATAAACTTACAGATCTAGAGAACTAACTGGTGGTTACCAGTGGGGAGACAGGAGATGGAAGGGGCAAGATAAAGGATAGAGAGTTCAGTTCAGTTCAGTCACTCAGTCGTGTCCGACGGATAGAGAGTTAAGAGGTACAATGTATTAAGCATAAAATCAGTTCAGTCACTCAGTTGTGTCCAACTCTTTGCAACCACATGAACCGCAGCTCTCCAGGCCTCCCTGTCCATCACCAACTCCCGGGGTCCACCCAAACCCATGTCCATCGAGTTGGTGATGCAATCCACCATCTCATCCTCTGTTGTCCCCTTCTAGTCCTGCCCTCCATCTTTCCCAGCATCACTTTTCCAATGAGTCAGCTCTTCGCATCAGGTGGCCAAAGTATTGGAGTTTCAGCTTCAGCATCAGTCCTTCCAATGAACACCCAGGACTGATCTCCTTTAGGATGGACTGGTTGGATCTCTTTCCAGTCCAAGGGACTCTCAAGAGTCTTCTCCAACACCACAGTTCAAAAGCATCAATTCTTTGGCACCCAGTTTTCTTTACAGTCCAACTCTCACATCCATATGTGGGCACTGGAAAAACCATAGCCTTGACTAGTTGGATCTTTGTTGGCAAAGTAATGTCTCATCTTTTTAATATGCTGTCTAGGTTGGTCATAACCTTCCTTCTAAAGAGTAAGTGTCTTTTAATTTCATGGCTGCAATCACCATCTGCAGTGATTTTGGAGCCCAGAAAAATAAAGACAGCCACTGTTTCCACATCTATCTGCCATGAAGTGATAAGACCCGATGCCATGATCTTAGTTTTCTGAATGTCTAGCTTTAAGCCAACATTTTCACCCTCCTCTTTCACTTTCATCAAAAGGCACTTTCTGCCATAAGTCATAAAATAAATGATACAAAGATACATTGTACAGCACAGGGAATATATCCAACATTTGATAATAACTATAAACTGATTATAATTTTCTAAAAATTTGAGTCACTAGTTATACACCTGAAACTAATATAATAAAGGAAAATAAATAAAAGAAGCAAAATAAATAATATAAAAATGAAAGAAATAAAACAAATGACAACAGACAACACAAACAATCATGAGACTGCTATGAGCAGCCATAGGCCAATAAAATGGACAACTTGGAAGAAATGGACAAATTCTTAGAAACATATAACCTTTCAAAACTGAACCAGGAATAAACAGAAAATTTGAACAGACCAATCACAAGGATGGAAATCAAAACTGTAATAAAAATCTTCAACAAACTAACACCCAGGACCAGACAGTTTCACAGGTGAATTATGCCAAAAATACAGAGAAGTGCTAACACTTATCCTACTCAAACTATTCCAGAAAATTGCAGAAGGAAAACTTCCAAATGCATTCTATGAGGCTACCCTGATACCAAAACCAAAGATGCCACAAAAAAGGAAAACTACAGGCCAATATCACTGATGAACACAGATGCAAAAATACTCAACAAAATTATAGCAAAAAATCCAACAACATTTTACAAAGATTATACATCATGACCAAGTGGGCTTTATTCCAGGGATGCAAGGATTCTTCAAAATTCACAAATTAATCAATGTCATGCATCATATTAACAAGTTAAAAGATTAAAAACATGATTATTTCAAGAGATGCAGAGAAAGCCTTTGACAAAATTCAACACCCATTTATGATAAAAACTCTTCAGAAAGTAGGCAGAGAAGGAACATACCTCAACACAGTAAAAGCCATATATGACAAACTTATAGAAAACATTATCTTCCATGGCAAAAAATTCAAAGCATTTCTTCTAAAATCAGGAACAAGACATGGGTGTCCACTCTCACAACTACTATTCAACATAGTTTTGAAAATCCTAGCCACAGTAACCAGAGAAGAAAAAGAAATAAAATTAATCCAGATTGGAAAAGAATTAGCAAAATTCTCACTGTTTGCAGATGACATGATCCTCTATATATAAAACCCTAAAGATGCCATCAGAAAACTACTAGAGCTGACAATGAATATAGTAAAGTTGCAGGATATAAAATTAAAACACAGAAGCCCCTTGCATTCCTATACACTAACAATGAAAAATCAGAAAGAGAAATTAAGGAAACAATTCCATTCACCATTGCAATTAAAAGATTAAAACATTTAGGAATAAATTTACCTAAAAAAAAACAAAAGCTCGTTATACAGAAAACTATATAACACTGATGAAAGAAATAAAAATGACACAAATAGATGAAGAAATATACCATGCTCTTGAATTGGAAGAATCAATATAGTGAAAATGAGTATACTACCCAAAGCAATCTATAGATTCAACTCAATCCCTATCAAACTATCAATGGCATTTTTCACAGATGTAGAACAAATAATTTCACAATTTTTATGGAATGACAAAAGACCCTGAATGGCCAAAGTAATACTGATAAATAAGAATGGAACTGGATGAGTCAACCTTCCTGACTTCAGATTATACTACAAAGCTAGAGTCATCAAGACAGTATGGTACTCGTACAAAGAGAGAAATATAGATCAATGGAACAATCCACATACCTATTGACAACTTTTCTTTGACAAAGTACTCAAAAACATACAATGGCAAAAAGACAGTCTCTTCAACAACTGGTGTGATACACAAAAATGATCTCAAAATGGATTAAAGATCTAAATGTAAGACCAGAAACTATAAAACTCTTAATGGAAAACATAGGCAGAACACTCTCTGACATACATTACAGCTAGATCTTCTGTGACCCACCTCCCAGATTAATGGAAATAAAAACAAAAATAAACAAATGGGACCCAAATACACTTAAAAGCTTTTGCGCAATGAAAGCAAATATTAGCAAGGAGAAAAGACAGCCCTCAGAATGGGAGAAAATCACAGCAAATGAAACAGCTGACAAAGAATTGATCTCCAAAACATACAAGCAGCTCTTGTAGCTCAATCCCAGAAAAAAATGAACAACCCAGTTAAAAACTGGGCAAAAGACCTAAGCAGACTTTTCTCAAAGATGCTCAACATCACGATTATTAGTGAAACAAAAATCAAAACCACAATGAGGTGTCATCTCACACCAGTGAGAATGGTTGCCATCAAAAAGTCTACAAACAATAAATGCTAGGGAGGGTGTGGAGAAAAGGGAACCCTCTTAAACCATTTGTGGGAATGCAAACTGGTAACACCACTATGGAGAACAGTGTGGAGATTTATTAAAATACTGGGAATCGAACTGCCAAACAACCTAGCAATCCCACTGTTGGGCATACATTCCAAGGAAATCAGAATTGAAAGGACACATGTATCCCATTGTTCAGTGCAGCACTATTTACAATAGCCAGAACATGGAAGCAACCTAAATGTCCATTGGCAGATGAATGGATAAGGAAGTTGTGGTAAATATACACAATGGAATATTGCTGCTGCTGCTGCTGCTGCTAAGTCGCTTCAATTGTGTCCGACTCTGTGCGATCCCATAGACAGCAGCCCATCAGGCTTCCTCGTCCCTGGGATTCTCCAGGCAAGAACACTGGAGTGGGTTGCCATTTCCTTCTCCAATGCATGAAAGTGAAAAGTGAAAAGGAAGTCGCTCAGTCGTGTCCCACTCTTCTTGACCCCATGGAATGCAGCCTACCATACTCCTCCATCCATGGGATTCTCCAGGCAAGAGTACTGGATTGGGGTGCCATTGCCTTCTCCTAATGGAATATTACTCAGCTATAAAAAAGAACACATTTGCATCAGTTCTAATGAGATGGATGAAAGTGGAGCCTATTATAGAGTGAAGTAGGTCAGAAAGAGAAACATCAATAGAGTATATTAATGCATATATATGGAATTTACAAAGACAGTAATGACGATCTTATATACAAGGCAGCAAAAGAGACACAGATGTAAAGAACAGACTTTGGGACTATATGTGAGAAGCAAGAATGGGATACTTTGAGAGAATAGCATTGAAACATGCATATTCAGTTCAGTTCAGTCACTCAGTTGTGTCCGACTCTTTGCGACCCCATGAATCACAGCACGCCAGGCCTCCCTGTCCATCACCAACTCCCAGAGTTCACTCAGACTCACGTCCATTGAGTCAGTGATGTTATCCAGCCATCTCATCCTCTGTCGTCCCCTTTTCCTCCTGCCCCCAATCCCTCCTAGCATCAGAGTCTTTTCCAATGAGTCAACTCTTTGCATGAGGTGACCAAAGTACTGGAGTTTCAGCTTTAGCATCATTCCTTCCAAAGAAATCCCAGGGCTGATCTCCTTCAGAATGGACTGGTTGGATCTCCTTGCAGTCTTCTCCAATACCACAGTTCAAAAGCATCAATTCTTCGGCACTCAGCCTTCTTTACAGTCCAACTCTCACATCCATACGTGACTACATACATCCATAGCCTGACTAGACAGACCTTAGTTGGCAAAGTAATGTCTCTGCTTTTGAATATGCTATCCAGGTTGGTCATAACTTTTCTTCCAAGGAGTAAGCGTCTTTTAATTTCATAACCGCAGTCACCATCTGCAGTGACTTTGGAGCACAAAAATATAAAATCTGACACTCTTTCCACTGTTTCCCCATCTATTTCCCATGAAGTGATGGGACCAGATGCCATGATCTTCATTTTCTGAATGTTGAGCTTTAAGCCAACTTTTTCACTCTCCTCTTTTACTTTCATCAAGAGGCTTTTTAGTTCCTCTTCACTTTCTGCCATAAAGGTAGTGTCATCTGCATATCTGAGGTTATGCATATTAAAGTGAAAGTGAAGTCACTCAGTCGTGTCCGACTCTTTGTGACCCCATGGACTGTAGCCTACCAGGCTCCTCCCTCCATGGGATTCTCCAGGCAAGAGTACTGGAGTGGGTTGCCATTTCCTTCTCCAGGGATCTTCCCAACCCAGGGATCGAACCCCTGTCTCCTACATTCCAGGCAGACGGTTTAAACTCTGAGCCACCAGGGAAGCCCAAATGGATGACCAGTGCAAGTTCAATGCAGGAAGCAAGGCACCCAAAGTCTGTGCTTGGCAACAACTCAGAGGAATGGGGTAGAGAGGGAGGTGGGAGGGGGGTTCAGGATGGGGGACACATGCATACCTGTGGCTGATTCATGATATATGTCAGAAGCCATCACAATATTGTAAAGTAATTGTTCTCCAATTAAAATAAATTACTTAGTTAAAAAATACAAAAGAAGACATTTCATGTTGTATCTAGGCAATAAAAATTTAAAAACTATTAACACTAAATGGTAGCTGTGAGGTGTGTTACTTATATCTGCCTTTAAAAATATACGTGCCTTTCAGTTGCAAGGGAGAATTGCTAGAAAGGGAAGAGATAAAGACGGAATAAATCTGTAGGTTAAAAGCATCTAAAAGCCAAATAAGTCAATACTAATATATGGATTTTATTTGGATCCTGTCTCAAACAAAAATTATTGTACAATCAAGGTAATTTTTATACCAATTAAAAATGTGATGATATTAAAGAATGATTGTTAAAATGCTTCTTGTGACAATGGTTTTATCATTATGCTTTGAGAAAGTAATTGTTTTATATAAATATATACTGAGGTATCTACAAAAAATAGTATTATTTTTTCAAAATAATTTGAGACTAAAATTCAGTCTTGTTTGAAACAAGGGTATAGTGGAAACAAGACTGGCCATAAGTTTTTAGTTTTGAAACTGCCTGATTATACTATTCTAAGATATTTCAAATTTTCAAAATTAAAATTTTTTTCCTAATCTATAATTTTTTTTTCTAATTGTAGGTAGCCATTGGTTGCAAGGCACAGATTCAGATGCTAAAAATGTGCAAGAATAAATAAAATAAATTACATAATAAAAAGTTTACTACCTGGTAGAGAAATTATGTCCACAATCCTCTATAATCTGAAATAGCTTATTTTAAATGTTATAGCAAAGATCCAAGGGAGCCCAAAGGAAGGAATTGATTAATTCTCTTTGGAGATCAGATCTGGTAATAACAAAGGTGACATTTAACCCGAGAAAGGATGAATTATAAAAAGCAGTTAGAGCACGCATGAAGAAAAATAAGAAAACCTTCTAAAATGGAGATGAGCCCTCTGACTGGACAATGTAGAATACTGAGCTAGTTGGGAATGAGTAGTGGTGAGAAATACCTTTAAACAGATGTGAGGAATTTCACTGTGCAAAGGCTTGAAAGCCATACTGCATCCCTTTTAGTTTGTTATTTTATTCAGTATGAAGGCATATTTGTTAGTGAAGGAAGCTGAAGTATATTTTACTTGATTTATACCTTCAGTACTTAGATATATAGTATGTGGACCTCTATGTGCCTTTGTTCTAGGCTTGGGAATGTTAAGAGCACGCCAAGCTTCATAATGGTTTTAACCAGTTCTGTTTCCCCTACTGGCTTCCCTGGTGGCTCAGCAGTAAAGAATCCACCTGCAATGCAGGAACTGCAGGAAACCTGTGTTTGATCCCTAGGTCAGAAAGATCCCCTCGAGGGGGGCACAGCACTCCAGTATTCTTGCCTGAAGGGTCCCATGGTCAGAGGAGGCTGGCAGGCTATAGTCCATAGGGTTGCAAATAGTCAGACATGACTGAAGCAACCTAGCACGCCCAAACACATTTTCCCGATTGAAAAAAAATTGTTATGATTACTAAAATTAATACTATAATGATCATGATTATAAATGTATCTTTTCACACACTGTATATATTTAATTCACGGTAAATGTCTAAAAATGGAATTGCAAAACAAAAAGGTATAGGCATAGTGAATTTGATAGATATTGTAAATTTGATACTACACAGTTGCCTTACAAAAATTTCATTCTCTTGCCAAATCAATGTGTGTGAGAGTGCCCATTTTTTCACACCTTCCTCAATGCACATAATAGTAATAGTGTGTTCATATTTCATTTCTTCCAATGTTACATGTGTGAAAAAACACTAGGGATTTCCCTTGTGATCCAGTGGCTGACTCTGTACTCCCAGTGCCGTGGGTCCCAGTTTAATCCCTGGTCAGGGACTAGATCCCAGATGCCTTAACTAAGAGTTTGCATACTGCAACGGAAAATCGAAGATCCTGCCTGCCACAACTATGACCCAGCACAGTGAAACAAATACATAAATAAAATAAATATTAAAATTTAATTTTTTCCTTTATTTATTTTTATTTTTTTTAATTTGAAAAAAATTTTTTTTTACTTTACAATACTGTATTGGTTTTGCCATACATTGACATGAATCCACCACAGGTGTACATGAGTTTAAAACACTTTCATCATTACAATTAGTATCTTTTAAATTGTGATACCATACATATTCTCAAGTTTATAACTGATTTGTATTAATTTGAAAAAAAATTTTTTTTACTTTACAATACTGTATTGGTTTTGCCATACATTGACATGAATCCACCACAGGTGTACATGAGTTTAAAACACTTTCATCATTACAATTAGTATCTTTTAAATTGTGATACCATACATATTCTCAAGTTTATAACTGATTTGTATTTGTATCCAATTTCTGTTGTATTCCACTTTAAAACTTTTGCTCCTTCCTTTATCTTGGATTGTCAGTTCTTATATTGCTAATTTCTCTGAGCTCTCTCTATACAATAAGAAAATTAACCCTTTTCTATAATATTTTTGCAATAATTTTTCCAAGTGCATTATTTCTTTATTTTCATGACACATTACATTTTATCTCAAGGAAAATGGGATATTTCTGTTTGTTTCACTCTTCAATAGCATTAATTACTTTGTGTGTGTCTGTGAGTGTGTGTGTGTATGGTGCAAACACTTAAAGATCAACCTATCCTTTTATCGAATTGAAGTATTCAATAGAGTTTTGGATACTGCAGTCACTTTGAAGTTATATACATCAGACTTCCAGAATTCAGTAATTTGCATCACTGAATATTGTATCCTTTGACTAAATCTTCCTATTTCTCTCTTCCCTGGTTCCTGGAGGCCACCAACCTACTCTGTTTCTATGAGTCTGACTATTTTAAATTCTACTTATAAATAAAATCATGCAATATTTGTCTTTTTGTATTTTGCTGCTGCTGCTGCTGCTGCTGCTCCAGTCACTTTAGTCATGTCCGACTCTGTGCGACTCCATAGAAGGCAGCCCACCATGATCCTCCGTCCCTGGGATTCTCCAGGCAAGAACACTGGAGTGGGCTGTCATTTCCTTCTCCAATGCATGAAAGTGAAAAGTGAAAGTGAAGTCGCTCAATCGTGTCCCATTCTTTGCAACCCCAAGGACTGTAGTCCACCAGGCTTCTCTGCCCATGGGATTTTCCAGACAGGAGTACTGGAGTGGGATGCCATTGCCTTCTCCATTGTCTTCTGTCCTACTTATTTCCTGTGCATACTATCCTCCAGGTTCATCAGTGTTGTCTCAAATGGCAGTATTTCCTTCTTTTTTTAAGGCTGAATAATGTGTACATATATATATTATGGATATATATATTATATTACTATTAATCACATTTTCTTTATTCATTCACCATTAACAAGCATTTAGGTTTTTTCCATATTTTTGCTATTAATACTATGAATAGTGTTTCAACAAATGTGGGAGTGAACATTATGAATAAACATATTTAAGAAAAGTTTTTCAGGCTTTCCATAATGCCATATTTTTATAACAGAATTTATGTGACTGTTTTTTAAATGTGTTTTGGAATTTTGGCTTATAGATGCTTTTTAATAGGAGGCTATTTCTATGTAGGGGTGTGTCTGTGTGTGTGTGTGTGTGTACTAACCTCGCTCATGTATTTTTGCAATTGCTACCACTCTATCCATTTTAGACCCCAGGCAGACAGGGGTCATATATTAAAAGTGTCTGAATCATAATACATTGGAGATGTCATCAATCATTAAGCCAGAAAGCAACTTGATGATTTTCTTTCTAGTCATGTGGTTATGCCTATATCTGCTAGCTCCTCTTTTCATGAAGCATGATGTAAGAAGTCCTAGCTAAAGTTCTGCTACAGATGATCTTATCCTCTTACCTTCAGTAACCAGATTCCTGACCAAATTCGCCTGTTTTCTTACCTAGAACCTGGTACACTGGTAGGCTGATGAATTTATGCTGCTTTTCACTTTCAGTTTCTGGGTGTTAGAAACATTTATCTTACTTCTGAGCATGACTATCCCTTTTGGATTTCATCATTCTACATATTAGCTATATGTCATTTGTGTAGAGAATAGGGGGTGTCTTGGAGAATTTACAATGCCTTTATGACTAGAAATCTTACTCAACAATATGCTAGAAACATCTCTTCATATTTTAATATCTTTAATGGATGCAAATATATAATTTTTAGAGGCTGAAAAATATGCTAAATTGGATATAGACATTATTAAACAAATTTTTTACTGTGAATAGTTTGTTGTTGTTGTTTAGTCACTAAGTTATATCCAGTTCTTTTTTGTGGCCCCATGGACTACAGCCCACTAGGCTCCTCTGTCCATGGAATTGTTGAAGCAAGGATACTGGAGTGGGTGGCTATTTCATTTTCCAGGGGATCTTCCCAACACATGGATCAAACCTGTATCTCCCGCATTGGTAGGCAGATTCTTTACCACTAAGCCACCACAGAAGCCCAATGAAGTTACAGTACTTGAACTATTTTTTTTTCTATTACAGAGACTACAATCAATGTGTAAACATATACATTTACCTCTCTGTCAGATTCTGTTGGAAAAATTTCCTTCAATGGAAGTACTGAGTTACTAGAAACTAGCAAATGTCTCTAGGAGGCAATTATGAACATCTGATTCATATGTAGCCACAATCTAAACTCAGTCAAATAATTTCTGATTCCACATCTTCCATAAGCAAAGAGTACACTCATCATCCTCCAAAGCTTCTCTCCCATCTATCCAACTCACCAAAAAGCCCCCTGATGCAATTAAAATGACACAGGGCCATATATGACAGGAAAAACCAACATAAGAGTAACTTAACACAGTTTATTTCTTATTCTCCCACATAAAATTATTCCATGCTTAATACGATATACCTCTTTATGAAGTTTTTTGACTCAGGCTTTTCCAGTTCATTATTTCTCCATCCCTAGGCTATAACCCTTGACCTCACAATCCTATATGATTGTTAGAGACCCAGCCATCTGCCTCATGATAGGAAATAGGATGAAGAAGAGAATAAAGACTGTTAATCGGCATGTAGCAATGCTTGCTACTGCTGCTAAGTCGCTTCAGTCGTGTCCAACTCTGTGAGGCCCCATAGATGGCAGCCCACCAGGCTCCCCCATCCCTGGGATTCTCCAGGCAAGAACACTGGAGTGGGTTGCCATTCCCTTCTCCAATGCATGAAAGTGAAAAGTGAAAGTGAAGTCACTCAGTCCTGTCCGACTCTTCACGACCCCATGGACTGCAGCCACCAGGCCCTTCCATCCATGGGATTTTCCAGGCAAGAGTACTGGAGTGGGGTGACATTGCCTTCTCCAATCAATGCTTGGAAGACATCGAAGAAGAGCACACAAGCATTTCCACTTTTCTGGGCTCCAAAATCACTGCAGATGGTGATTGCAGCCACGAAATTAAAAGATGCTTACTCCTTAGAAGGAAAGTTATGACCAACCTAGACAGCATATTGAAAAGCAGAGACATTACTTTGTCCACAAAGGTCTAGTCAAGGCTATGGTTTTTCCAGTAGTCATGTATGGATGTGACAGTTGGACTATAAAGAAAGCTGAGTGCCAAAGAATTTATGCTTTTGAACTGTGGTGTTGGAGAAGACTCTTGTGAGTTTCTTGGACTGCAATGAGTTCCAACTAGTCCATCCTAAAGCAGATCAGTCCTGGGTGTTCATTGGAAGGCCTGATGTTGAAGCTGAAACTCCAATACTTTGGCCACCTGATGCAAAGAGCTGACTCAGAGGAGAAGAAGACAACAGAGGATGAGATGGTTGGATGGCATCACTGACTCAATGGACATAGGTTTGGGTAGACTCCAGCAGTTGGTGATGGACAGGAAGGCCTAGCATGCTGCGATTCATGGGGTCACAAAGAATCGGGCCGACTGAGCAACTGAACTGAACTGAACTGAATCAGTTGGAGGAAGGTATACATGGCGAATTAATAAGAGGCTGAGAAATTGACTCTTTATTCAGCTTAGCAAGTGCCTAGCTACAAACTGGAGGTTGTAGTCCCAAGGAAGAAAAGGAAGAACAGATACTGTTAGTCTCTTCCATATGCCCAAATGAAAATCCTAAGTATAAAAGCTTCAATTAGAATGAATTCGTCTCTCAATCTAGGGTTCTTTATTAGCTTGGGACTGCTCCAAAGAGTTCCATGTCAGAAGGGAGGAGCCACTGATATGCAGGTATCCAAAACTGATTTTCTGTAATGTCTCAGTTTTTCATAACATCTTCAGAGATGATTTCTTATGCTTTAATAGAGCGATACTGACTTATTCATGCTACGTCTTTGAACCACCTCTACTTGAAGTAGAAGGATACAACAAAAAATGATGACAAATTCCTTGCATCTTTAAACAATGTAACTAATTCTTTCACTACCTATTGCCAACACACAGCACTGTTTCTGGCTACAAGGGAAGCCCTAAAACAAACATATATGATATAAATTATTTGAACAAAAAAAAACTGTAAGATACACAAGGGTCTTAGACATTACAAAAGGAAAAGGAAAGGAGAGTGAAACATGTAGGACCACTTGCGTAGCTCAAGAATCCTCTTCTTCTGGTGCCCAAGCAGTAAACTTTGGGGGGAGGGAGTCCAGCAGCAGGAAAATAGAAATAAGAGAGAAAAATTAGGTTCTAATTAAGAATGCATCAAAAAGAGGTGTAATAGGGACACAGAGAGGAAAGGCATTCAGCACAGTCAAGATAAAGATGAAACAAGTGTGAGATTAAGAGAAATAAATGAAACAAGTAGGGAGTTGAGGAAATCTCAAATGAAAAGTGAGTTTCTATCATGACTTCTAGAGGGACACAAGAAGGGTGAGGAGGGGGCTTGTGGGTCAGCCTGCACTTATTTAGTCAGTTATAAGGGAAAACTGCTGTCTCATTAAGGCTAGAAATGATGTTGATCATTTTTTCTCCCGTTTAGATAACTGCATGGGAGTTATAATTGGTATGAGGAAGCATGGGCAGCACAGTTCAGGCCCTTGCTCAGTGGGCCTAGAGGCATGTGCCAAGTTGGATAATAATGACAGCTGTGGCTATCAAATCAGCAGCCAAGGCTTTCAGAGGAAGTGGGGCTGACCCCAGAGACCGGACAGGTTACATCTAGATCTCCAAGGAGAGGAATGAAGAACTCTCCTCTTGAATTGGTTTTAAAAATGACAAGTTTATTTAACAGATGTGGAGAAGGTGAAAGAGGATATATATTTATGTATATTTTAAAAGGTAAAATCATTCTTTTAGAGGATATTAGAAAAATGATTCCTAGAGACTTGAAGAATATTTAATAGAAATTCTACTAGTGTGATACAAAGATACAAATATCTTCTCTGGTCTATTCTTTTAAAAAAAAAAAAAACTTATTTATTTATTTATTTATTTTTGGCTATTTTGGGTCTTTGCTGCTGCACGAACTTTTCTCTAGTTGCAGCCAGTGGGGTCTACTCTCTAGCTGCAGAGCACAGGCTCTAGGTCATATGTTCTTCAGTAATTGGGGCTTTCAAGCTCTAGGGCACAGGCTCAGTAGTTGTGACACATGGGCTTATTTGCTTTGCAGCATGTGGGATCTTCCCAGACCAGGGATCGAACCTGTGTCTCCTCCATTGGCAGGCAGATTCTTTTCCACTGTGTCATCAGAGAAGTCCCTGGTTTATTCTTATTGTATAAACCAATAATCCAAATAGGGCTTCCTATTCTTTTTTTTTACTCAATGTCTAAAAATTTTTGTAACAAACATAGCCAAGAATAGTTTTTAAGCACAAAACATAAAACCTGTTATTTGTGAGATATCTGGTTGCTACAGAAGAGTTTATCAGTAGGTTAATATTAGAAAAATCTTTTCATCATAAAGAAGCAACCTGGTGATGAGAAAAACTTCCCTTTGTCTTTATGAGAGATTATCCAAATTGTATCAGGTGCATATTAGTTTATATGAAGTGTTTTCAATGTTTTACAAAGTTAATTCCAGACACACAAATATAAAAGGTTCTGTCAGAAACTACCCTGGTTTGTAGCTGCACTTAGAGATTGAGACCTTGATTAGCAATCTTACAGAAGCTGACTTGATCCCAGTGGACTGTCTTGCCAGACCACACTAACAGCTGAAACATCCAGAAAAGAGCCTCCCCAGAAATTTCAACATTTAAAGGTGATAATATAATCTATGTTTTTTTTATTTATGTAACACCTTTGCTCCAAAGATGAAACTCAGCACTGAATTCCTGGGGATATGTGGCCTGTCTACACTGTAAATGGCTATGTATCACTTTTCCTTTTAAGAGAACAGAAACTAGCCAGTGAGGCCCCAAATACCTAACACTAATACTGCTGGATTTGGTAAATCTCTAGAACTCAGTAAAATAATATTTCATGTGCAGGAATCTGTTAGCATTCCTGAACATTTGGGGAATAATCAAACTTCAGTTTATATGACTTTCCATGAACTTAAAATTATAGATGTTTGACCACTCAATTAACACTTGCTCTCTCAGCAGACATCCTAAACTCAAATGAGACCGTCTTCGTGTCTATATTACAAGAGTATTTTATTGCTTTAAATAAAATGATTGACTTGCTACAATCTAACTTGTTTACAAATCTTCACATCGACTCCTGGAACTCTGAAGAGAATTGGCTTTCAACAGATTTGCCTCTATGGGAATAATAAGATTATTGCAGGTAATCTGGTGCAGAACAGTGGCTTTGTAAATACCCCTTCTTGATGACAGTAAGAGCTTAATGAATGTCACTGTTTCTCCTCACAAACACTGACTGAAGGCTCTGAAGGCTTACTTTGGGTGGGCAAGCTGTTAGGTTCTATACACTCTGCTGGGAGGCACAGGACAGGTTTCCTTTCTGGGGGCGGGGGGGGATGGGTATTGCAATCTGCTGGGGTAGATGGGAATGTACACAGTGGGAAATAACAATGACAAACAGCACAGGAAACAGAGGCCACTGAGAACCAATGGTGGAGCTAGGGTCTACAAAGATCAGAGAGAGTCTAGAACTCAAGTCTTAAAGCAAGGTAGGGCTTTGAAGAGAGTTGATAAGAGGTCATTTCAGGATCTGCATAAGTGGAAGAAAGGGATGTACCAGACATATTAAAGGAATGGTGAAGAGCTATTCTTGAGATGATCATAGAACATGGTCCTTGGGACCTGAGAATGTTTAAAAAATATAATATACATTCTCTAGGGATTTCAAGTAAAGCAAAAATGAAGGGATGTTGTCTGTGTTTATCATTTGGGAAGACAGTGAAGGAGCCACAGTGCGCAGTGCCCACCACAGAACATGAGGCAGGATGCCCTGAAGCAGTCACTAAATTGGCCAGAAGGCAGCCAAACCTCAATGAAGAGGGCAGAAAAATTATGAGAAGGGAGAGGACACCAATTAGATTGACCTTTAAGAAGGTTCCCTACTACAGATATGCAAGTGTGAGTAGGCTGCCTGCTAAGGAAATCATTAGCTCTCTGACCTAAGGCAGTTCATGTAGAAAATATTAAGTTACCCACTAAATTCCAAATTAAATTATAGGCTTAGAATGTTTGATTATAATATTATACTGATTATAATATTTCCTATCAAAGTAACATTAAGTATCAGAAAAACAGAAATCAAGTATCTGCTTAATTTGATAATATCAGCCTTTATACAAGAAGCTCAAATTATAGCTAAGTTTCATTTTTATTTATTATGAATCCACTTTGGAGCACAAATAATGATGGATTTTGTGACATCTAAATAAGGACACTGGGTAAGATAAATTTTAGCAATAAATGCTTTAAATGAAGAGTTTGATTTTACTTAGGCAGTCACTGCCTCTCATGGAATCAGATTTCATTAACACTCACTAGAGATTAATTAATTCCTAGGATATTCCCAAATAAATTGACAATTTTTTGTTCACTTGTGCCACCATCTTACTCAGAAGGCAGCACAGAATTTACTGAGGCCAAAGACAATGAAATTATCTCTCATTGGGGTTAAGGTTGCATTCAACAGAGGCAGGATACACTTGACTCCCTATGAAAGTGTGATTAGATTCAAACTTTAAAGAATTTGTTGTTCAGCTCACTGTGCACTCACTGGAGAGCCAAATAGTCTGTCACAGAAATGAGTGCAAAGTAAAGTGTTCTTGAATCTTGCAAGATTGACTTTTGGTCAATATGTGCTCATTATAGAATTAACAGTGAAAAACTTATAAATAATGGTTAAAAATCTCATTAATATATTAAAATGAAATATTGATAAATAATCATTTAAAACTTTAAATATTTATTTATTTAGTGGTGCCAAGTATTAGTTGTAGCATGTGAAATCTAGCTCCCTAACTAGGATTCAAACTGGGCTCTCTGTATTGGAGTGCAGTCTTAGCCACTGGACCACCAGAGAAATTCCTAAATCTTTCACCTATTTAAAGATATATTAAAAATTCTGTGGATCCATTTAAACCCAATTGCTTTTAACAAAGCCAGATGATATGAAAGACAGCTGATTGTTAAAATCTGTGAGATTATCAAAACTGCTAGCATGGTTAGATTTGACGTACACATTCCTTTCTGAATTCCTGTAGCTGTTGCTTGCTATTTATTTTTCCTGAATACTCTCAATCTGTTTCACTTTCCTTTTCTTGTTCACATCAAGCCAGAATCAAAACTTTTATTTCTTCCTCTGTAGGTGACTCAAGTACCATCTAATCTTAGTGTCAATCTCAATCCTCACCTCCACCAGCAAATGTTTCAGGATGCTCCACCCAAAACCAGCTGCAGCAGAGGCTTCCTGCAAAGCCTATCTGTGATCTTGCCATCTATGGAATTTGTTGACTTCTATTTCTAGAGCAAGGTCAGAACCAGTCTTTCCTATGTCCACTAACTTTGCACTTAGTTATCTTTGATATTCCATGCATTACTTTAACCTTTTATTTATTGATTCACCTGAAAATAAATAATGCACTATCTATCTATACAAACAGTGATTCAAATAAGATGGGAAATAGTAATTGTTATTTTTTCTATCTTGAGTACAAATTATCTGAAATTTTTAAAAGTAAAAACACTTAAGTTAATCGCATTTACATCAGTATACTCCAGTACACTTCTCACCAAGGAAGATGAAAACATGGTAGGTTTCTGTCTTTGATTTTATACATGAAAATCAGCATGACTTGTTGTTCTAGAGCAGGGGATGTTAAACTACAAGTCCAAATCCAGTCCACCACGTATTTTTGTAAATAAAGTATTATTGGAACATACCCACACATACATTTACCTATTGTCTATGGGTGACTTTGTACAGCAACAGCAGAATGAAGTAGCTACATCAGAGACTCAATGGCCTGCAAATCTTATTTATGACCTGGCCACTTAAAAATGTGCCAAGACCGTTTCTATGTCAAGGTAGGAACCACTGTAGATATTTTAATCATTAAAAGCCTAGCTTCTACTGTTCAGATATCATTCACTGATACAAAGAAATAGGGATACATTGAGAACTGGTAGCAATAAGTGAAGAAGTGCTCCAAATATGATGGAGCCATATCAAAAGAGGACAGGAGCCAATCGGAAAGAGCTCCCAATGGTCAAAGCTGGACTAATTTGAAACACAAAATAAGTCATGATAGTATTGGATTATAACCCATAGAACAAAATTTTTAAAGTCATGAATGAGTCCATGTTGAATAAGTAAATAAATGTAGAATAAAGGAGGGAAACAGAAAATCACCAATAGAATACCATAATAACAGTTGCAGGAAAGACCCACCAGTGGAAGCTGAAATTCATGATGAAAAATTTAAGGAGAAACACCAGTGCAACAGGATTGCAAAGTATTTCCCCTAAGATAGTCATTAATTTCCAATAGAAAAATATTAAGGTAGAGAAACACAGCAGACACCATCTTAACCAACTCATCAAAGTTAACATCGCCAGTAAGAAAAAATAAATAAATAAGGAGATAATTTAACTCTTTGATAAGATACACTGTGGGAAGGGCTCCCCGAGGTGGCTCAGCAATAAAGAATCTGACTGCAGGAGACACAAGTTCAATCCCTGGTCAGGGAAGATTCCACCTGCCACAGAGCAACTCAGTCCATGCACCATAACTACCAAGCCTGCTGTCTAGAGACTGGGAGCTGCAAATACTAAGTCCATGTACCAAACATACTGAAGCCCACACACCTAGAACCTGTGGTCCACGGCAAGAGAAGTCACCACAATGACAAGCCCACGCACCACAGTTGGAGAATAGCCCTCACTCTCCACAACTAGAGAATAACCCGCACAGCAGTGAAGACTCAACACAGCCAACAATGAAATAAATAAATAAATAAAATTATTTTAAAAATCAGGCAAACTCAAAATGAGTGACAGTCTACAAAAATAACTAACTACACTATTCAAAAATGCCAAGGTCATGAAAGACAAACAGATGAACTGTCACTGACTGGCAGGTATTAAAGAGACAACAAAAAATGCAATGTGGTGTCTTATATTGCATCCCAGTATAGAGAAAGGACATAGTGGAAAACTGGTAAAAGATGAAATGTCTTTAATAAATTAATAACAATGTTACAATGCTAGTTTTTATCACTGTTTGAGTTACAGAAATATAAATATTAGTGGAAACTGGGAAAAAGTTATGCAGGGAGCCACTGTACTATTTTTGCAAATTTTCTATAAGTTTAAAATTACTTCAAACTGAAAAGTGAAAAATGTGTTGGGAAAAAAAGCATACTTTTCTGATTAAGGGAATGAATAGAAATACAACGAGGTATTGTTTTTAGTGACAACAGCTCCAGGTTATAATATTAAGGTTAATAAAATCTCTATACTGTCATAACTGTTGAATTATTTTTAGGTAGAAGGAGTTTCTTTGACTTTCACATAATCACCGAATTTTAACCAAGGAAAGCAGAAGAAATCCTAATTGAGTAGAAGAGGAGAAGGGCATGACAGGATCACATAAGACTAGAAGGCCCTTGTCCCTGAGGGTCCTCAAGGCCATTTATTCCCTGCACGTTCTGATAGCATGAAGAACACGGACCCAGAGACGGTGCAGCTGGAGTAAGGCTGGACTGTGGAGGCCTTAGGGGTGCTTTCCCTCCACTTTCCCTCTACAAGAGAAATTTTCTCTTCCTTGTACTCTTGAGAAGGATCTGGTGTCTGTGTGTGGCTTATGGAAATCACTGTTACTATTTTAGAGGAATATCTTATGTTGGAATAAGGAATATAGAAAATGAGAGTGGATCATATGCAGAAACACAAATTAGAAAAGGGAAAAAAATTCTATTTTAAAGGATAAATTCTTATATAAATGACACATTTTTTCCTAAATTTACATTAAAATTGGAGAGTTTGGAAACAAATCACATTATAATGTTTTAATTTCAATCATTTGGCCCAACACTCTGCTGTCTCTACTGAAATAAATAAATAAATAAATTACACTATCTCTGTCCTCAAATGCTTGTCCTCTTTTGAGGCAACAAATGAACTCTTGAGAAATAAGAAAAATTAGGGAAAAAAGTAAGAATGTATACAAATGGGATAGACATTTAGAAAGATAGATACTTAAAGGGAGCATTTAGCATGGATGCCATGAGGATTATGAGAGATAACTTGCTCCTTGAAAGAGGATAAAAATATTACCAAAATATTGCCTTTATTATAAAGATCAACTAAAATACTACAGGAAAGAAACTAAGTCCTATCCTTGCAAAATACATTTTAAAATGTTCAGGTTCATTACCAGCCTAAAAGGGAGAAATGCAATTTTAAATTATTGGAACAAAAAGTAATAAAATTTCCTACTTCAAACAATGCACAAAGTGCCCAAAGTTTGTTGTTCAGTCGCTAAGTTGTGTCTGACTCTTTGCGACCCCATGAACTGCAGCAGGCCAGGTTTCCTTAACACATTTAACTAAATCAAAAAACTTAAATTCTTGATCAAAAGACTCTATAAACACTGCAGGAAAAGAAATCAGATATCAATTTGGCAGAAGAGATCAGCAACTAATTGAGAAAAAAATTAGAAATCAAGAATATGTATTATTACCTCAATTAAAAAAGGATATATATATATATATATATAGTTATATATATATATATATATAAAAATAAAGACACAAATGATAATG
>SJXQ01010726.1:26057-65039 GCA_006408695.1 Aepyceros melampus
AAAAGATATATATATATATATATATATATATATATATATATATATATAAAATTCAGGAAGCCCATGAGCTTGAGTGAAAACAAATTTACTTCTTTATCATCATTAAGCTCTAATTAAAATCTTATCAGTTTCTTTTACTACAAATGTAGAGCACAAACCAGAGTGGCATGAGTCATACTTGAGACCACTGAAATTAGAGTTTATAGATTTTTTTTTCCCATGGAACATTATAGTTGTTACAGACATCCAGAAATATTGTTTGCTCTCATCACTTCTTCCAAATTATGAAAGTGTATATTCACTACTAGATCTGATTATTTCATGCATTAATGAAGAAAGATGTGTTGCTAGATTACAATTAGTTTTTTTTTAATATATGGTATAGTTATACTTTAATATAATTGAGTTCGTTTGTAATCCTATGAATTTTATTAAAGAAAATCGTAAATGTTCCCCAAAAAGGAGATCATTAACTTCACAAGGCTACCAAAGGGGCCTATGCCACAACAGAGATTAAGAACCAGTAAACTATGCTAATATGAATGGAATGCTATAAACAATGGTGAGAGAAAACAGCCAGTGTCAAAATGATGTACATATAACATGGTATGATTATACATGGGGGTTTGTGGAAATCACATGAAATAACACTACATATTTTCATGAAATCCTATTCATGCATCAGAATCTATGTAAATAAAAAGGAGTTATAATAAATTCATGACAGGTTTGCCTCCAAGAATGGAAGATGTACATAGGATATAAGACCATGGATTTTAAAAAAGACTTCACATTTAGCTGTAAAACTTTTATGAAAAAAATGAAAGAACATATGTCATTTTTAACAACTGTAAATTTGGAGTTATGGATACACTGGTGGTTGTGCTTTTGAATTTTTTAAAGATCTAAAAATTTTAATAAACCCTTAGAAATTAATTCAAAGTTACATATAGTATCCTAAAGCATTTTGAAAAGTTTCCAATACAAACATAAGGTTTATATGAAAAGTTATAAATATTTCATACCTTTTGGACACTTCCATTGTTGCTATTAAAGATTTTAAAAAGTATTTGCGAGAACTATAAAACACCGATAAAGGAAATTAAAGATGATTCAAAGAAATGGAAAAATAGACCATGTTCTTAGATTAGAAGAATTAATATTGTTAAAATGACTATACTACCCAAAGCAATCTGCAGAGTTAATGTGTCAGCATCAAATTACTCATAACATTTTTCACAGAACTAGAACAAGTAATCATAAAATTTGTTTGGAACCACAAAAGACCCATAATGGCCAAAGCAATCCTGAGGAAAAAGAACGAAGTTGAAGGCATAACCCTCCCAGACTTCAGACATTACTGACAAAACAGAAAACAATAAAGCATGATACTGGCACAAAAACAGACATGGATCAATGGAATGGAACAGAAATGCCATAAATAAACCCACACACCTACAGTCAATTAATTTTTGACAATGGAGGAAGAATATACAATTGAACACAGTTTTTTCAGCAGATAGTGTTGAGAAAGTTGGACAGACACATATAAATACATGAAGTTAGAATATTCCCTCACACCATACACAAAAATAAACTCAAAATGTCTTAAAGAATTAAATATAAGACATTATACCTTTACGGTATCACTAGAAGAGAACATAGGCAAAACATTCTGACCAAAATCATATGGCAATGTTTTCTAAGCTCAATCTCTCAAGGCAAAAGAAATAAAAGCAAAAATAAACAAATGGGACCTAATGAAAGCAGCATTTGCACAGCAAAGGAAACCACAAACAAAATAAAAACAGCCTGTATAATGGGAGAAAATATTTGCAAACAATGCAACTTAATTTCCAAAATACATAAACAGCGCAATAAAAAAAAAAAAGAAAACAGAAAAAGCGCAGAAGACTTAGACATTTCTCAAAGAAGGCATTTTGATGGCCAAACAGGCACATCAAAAGATGCTCAAAGTCACTAATTATTAGAGAAATGCAAATCAAAACTATAATGAGGTATCACCTTACACCAGTCAGAATGGCCATCATCAAAAAGTCTACAATAAATGCTGGAGAGGGTGTGGGAAAAGGAAACCTCAGTGTCAGACTTTATTTTTGTGGGCTTGAAAATCACTGCAGATGGTGACTGCAGCCATGAAATTAAAAGACGCTTACTCCTTGGAACGAAAGTTATGACCAACCTAGATAGCATATTCAAAAGCAGAGGCATTACTTTGCCGACTAAGGTCCATCTAGTCAAGGCTATGGTTTTTCCAGTGGTCATGTATGGATGTGAGAGTTGGACTGTGAAGAAAGCTGAGTGCTGAAGAATTGATGCTTTTGAACTGTGGTGTTGGAGAAGACTCTTGAGAGTCCCTTGGACTGCAAGGAGATCCAACCAGTCCATTCTGAAGAAGATCAGCCCTGGGATTTCTTTGGAAGGAATGATGCTAAAACTGAAGCTCCAGTACTTTGGCCACCTCATGCGAAGAGTTGACTCATTGGAAAAGACCCTGATGCTGGGAGGGATTGGGGGCAGGAGGAGAAGGGGACAACAGAGGATGCAATGTCTGGATGGCATCACTGACTCAATGGATGTGAGTTTGAGTGAACTCCGGGAGTTGATGATGGACAGAGAGGCCTGGCGTGCTGCGATTCATGGGGTCACAAAGAGTCAGACACGACTGTGCGACTGAACTGAACTGAATTACACTGTTGGTGGGGATCAACTACTATGGAGAACAGTATGGAGGGTCCTTAAAAAAAAAACTAAAAATAGGGTTACTTCATGAGCCATCAATACCACTCCTGAGGATATATCTGGAAAAGGAAAAAATTATAATTTGAAAAGATACATGTACCCCGGTGTTCACAACAGCACCATTTACAACAGCCAAGACATGGAAGCAACCTAAAAGTCTACAGAGAGAAGACTGTCAGTATAAGAAAGATGTAGTGCAGTTTAAAAATTGAAATATTACTCAGCCAAAAAAGAATGCAATCATGCCACTTGCGGCAATACAGATGGACCTAGAGGTTATCAGATGAAATGAAGCTAAGTCAGACAGAGAAAGAAAAATATCAAATGATAGCATTTATATGTGGAATCTTAAATGTACAAATGAACTTATTTATAAAACAGAAATAGCCTTACAGACATAGTAAACAAACTTACAGTTACCAAAGGGGAAATGGGGGGCATAAATTAGGAGTTTGGATTAACATATTCATACTGCTGCTGCTGCTGCTAAGTCGCTTCAGTCGTGTCCGACTCTGTGCGACCCCACGGACGGCAGCGCACAGGGCTCCCCCGTCTCTGGGATTCTCCAGGCAAGAACACTGGAGTGGGATGCCATTTCCTCCTCCAACGTATGAAAGTGAAAAGTATAAGTGAAGTCGCTCAGTTGTGTCTGACTCTTAGACACCCCATGGACTGCAGCACATCAGGCTCCTCTGTCCATGGGATTTTTCAGGCAAGAGTACTGGAGTGGGGTGCCATTGCCTTCTCCAGACATATTCATACTATTATATATATATAATGATAAGCAACAAGGAGCTATTGTATGGCACAGGAAATGACATCAAATACCTTGTTAATAACCTATAATGGAAAAGAATCTGAAAAAGAATATATGTATATTTATAACTAAATCATTTTGCTATATACTTGAAACTTACACACCATTGTAAATCAACTACAATTTAAAAAATTTTTTTAAGTATTTGGAAAGAAAATGTGGAAAACGTTGGTTTTTCAGGTGGGGGATACTGCAGGAATAAGGGACACTAACATGGAGCATGTCAAGAGTTAATGAGATGTTGTCAGCAGCCTCGCGCAGCAATCCTCCATGTTGGAAGAGTTTCTATGAACTATCTGACTTTCTGGTTCATGATCCAGAATATAGGCTCTGAATTTCTAATTATTTGTAATGTGGGCAAAACCAGTCCTGGGAGATCTGGAAGCCCAGGGCAGACACTGGTGATTTGCTGGGTACTTGGGGTTCTTAGTGAGGGTCTGCAGGGTAAGGCAGTGCTGGTGCCAACCGCAGAGGAAGCACATCAGACTTCCTCACCAAACAGGAGCCGCCATCCTTGAAAAGACTCTGGTTGAGGATGGAGAATCCTGATGCAGGATGTTCTAAGCAAGATGAAGTAAGGTAGATAAGGCTTTGTGTAAAGAGCACCTGGTTTGATCCAGAAGGCAGACACATTCTAGCGTATGTTTGTGAAGACTGAAAAACAGTCACTTCAACTTTCTTTCTTTTTTCTAAGTTGTTTCTCAAAAGAGGTACGCCAAAGAAGGGTTTGCAATATAAGCAGACAGGAAACACTATAATTTACCTTCCTCATGGAGAGTTATAAAATATATTTCAATAATAAAGGCTCTGAGGAGTCCTATTTCCTTCCTCAACTCATCATCTCTCCCAAACCGATTATTAACATCTCATAGAACTTATATTCTAAGATCATTTTGGAAACATTTTTCAATGTTTCAAAAAAATATAAATGATTTCAGTTAGTTTTTTGTAGGGGAGGGGATAGAAATTTCATAAACATCCAGTTTACACTTGAAGCATGACACTAAAAGATGATTATGAATATATTAGAGTACATAAAGCTGGATGAATTTCCAAGGCAGCAGGTTATCTCAGAGGTCTGATCATTGTCAAAAGTCTCTTTATGGTTTATGATCCTGTCAGAAACCCTCCGTTCTCCCATATGTACATGTATGGTACTCTTTCCTTCCCAGTTAATTGTGCTATAAATAATTTCTTCTTATCTGCATATCGATTACAAGGTAATGAATGCCACTTCATATTATGTGAAATACAAATCAAGCCCTAGACCCCAGGAGATAATTTTCTTGGCCAAACTCCCAGGCCCTGTACTTGGGATGAACTTCAATGGTGTCTCTAGGGTTAGTGAGTGTTATGTTTCTAAGTGATGATATGTTTATTTCATGCCACATTTGCAAGCTGTCTTTTCCTCAAATGTACCATTAAGATTTATATTGAGATTTTTTAAGGTGTTCAATTCTCTTTATTTTTGTAAATGTTCTTTATTCAAATTTATCTCAAAGTACAATTTGTTTATACCAAACCTCTCTAGAGAGCTTTGAGGTTATGCTTTCCCTACAGGGGGCTTGCAGGGGGAAAAAAATAGCAGTAAAATTCACATTTGACAAAGGCATATTTTATTCTTCCCAATCTTTAACATGCTTGCTCCAGTGAAAATGACAACTTGCTTGCAGATGAACCAAAAGAGATTTCTCTTTCATTGACTTTCCTCTTTGTATAAAGTCACATACCTATGTCAACTCTTTTTGGAAATTCCAGTACAGTTTCTTCCTTCTTTAAATAAAACTTCAGGTGTCAATTTCACATTGGAAATTTATTTGATATCTGTGAGAGAAATATTTTCATCTGAAAGATATTAACTTTGAGATTGAGTCAGATTCCATGCTGAGAAAAGGATGGAGGAGATATAACAACTGTTGAAGAAGTGAAACTCAGTGTGTAAAATATTTTCAAACAAAGAAGCAGGGTACAGTGAAGGTGACAGATTGGAAAGAGCATTTCCTCTGACAATTTTGAATAGCTGTATCTTTATTTCAGTGCTGAAATGCTCTGTATATTTGTTTAATAATCGTTTTCCCCAACATTAGTGCCTAAATAATTTCTTCCTGAAGGATTGACACAAAAAATTATTTGTAACTTTAAACTCAACATTTTTACCCTGAAATTCAAACCACATGTGACTCAAAGGGATTTCAATTATTTTCTGAGATCTAGGTTTTCCTTTGGTTACCAGACACTGACATTTTTCCCCCTTAGACACAAAATTATAAATTTAACAAAACAATTCACACCCTAAATCCACCAAAACTTTGAAAATAGTAGAGCTAGGGACTGAACATGCTTCCAATCATTGTATAAATCATATTCCTTTGCTGTTCACAAGATGAGTATCAGTAATGTTGTTAAGTGAGGAAAAAGTCTTAATTGCAGGATCATTCTGCAAGGTCATGTTTTAAACCCACCTCTTGAGACAGCCCTCGACTTCTGACAGGGGACCCCAGTACACCTGAGCCTGAGCCATGAATTATTTCCTTCTGAAATAAGCCAAAGCAAGATGAAACACTGAGAAAAGGAAACCCAAAGGATACTCAAAATACACATTCATGTAGGGAAAATACTTTAATATTTTGTTAAACTGAGGATCCACAAACGTGACAGAAACTTTCATATTTTCATGGTTAAGCTCAATTGCATCCTTGTGGGTTTTAATGCTCTCATTAAAACACATCATTGAAAACTTACAACTCTTTTCATCTTCTTTTAGTCTATGAAACTACAAAGTTTTCAGGCTCTAATTGTCTTTTGCTCTCTTGATCTCATCATGCAAATAGAGTTAGTAGAACTAGAAAACACACTTCTATGAAGAGCATAATAAATGTTAAAGACTATATTGGCATCATTTCTCTTGCCCAGTGTTGAAAATGGAATTTTCAAAATGCCACTGGATTAATGAGTTTTTCTTATATCTATTTTCTTTTTATTGTGTGTCTTTCATGTTTTAATATTTTAATATAGTTCATTCAGTTACTCAGGGAATAATTATCTAGGTTATCCTTTTATTCATGGCTTCTCAAAATAATAAATTTGCATTTCAAATATTATACTTTTATTTGTAAAAATCCATAGCTTGCTTGTTAATCAGTATGCTTCTGTGCTATGAAGTTTTCATATTTTTAAATTATGTATACATAAATTTTATATATTTAGAATACATGTGTATCATTAAACATGTGTATTTGACATTGAAGGAGAAATTTGGCAATATTTTCAACTTTTTGTTGACTTTTTCTTTAGGCACTGAGGTACAAAACAAATCTGGATATAATTCTAATTCATAAGTCACTCAAGTTTCCAAAGATGCTTCAAAATTATAGATAATTCAGAAAGCATTATTTCTTTTTCCAGCGTATATTCTTCTAAGGTGCATTTTTTTAAATGGTACACTGCCTGATCTGAGTCCTTTACTTTCTCTGCTTCCTCTTCACTTGAGGTGCTAACAATCAATTGCAGAGACTAAGACATTGCTGAGAGAAATGCCCTGCCACTGTCCATCAGACTGGGAAATGTCTTCCAGACTTTACCACATCTTAAAGTGAAAGTGTTAGCGGCTCAGTTGTGTCTGACTCTTGAGACCCCATGGACTGTAGCCTGCCAAGCTCCTATCTTTGGGATTCTGCAGGTAAGAATACTGGAGTGGGTTGTCATGCCCTTCTCCAGATCTCAGCCCAGGGATCAAACTTGGGTCTGCTGCATTGCAGGAGGACTCTTTACTATCTTAGACCACATGTCTTAGAACAACATAGGGATAGCTCAGAAAAGGAAAGCGTCTTATGACGTGAAATTACTCAGTACTAGTTGTATCACCAGAAAGAGGAGAAGGTAAGATGAAGGCTCTAGCAAACTCCATTGTCTCAGAGTAGCAATTCTGCCCAGCAAGTTGTTTCTCCTTTCCTGACATCCCAGTGCTGTTGAAGGAGTTTACAGAGTTCAATGTTGTTGTTGTTCATATTCTCAGAAAAGACAGTATCACTGAACTGACTAATTTAAGTTCTTCAACTTGGGCTTTGGAAAAGCTACTTAACAACTCTAAACTTTGGTTTTTTTAATCTGAAAACAAAGAAATGGATATTATTTCTTTTTTATAGCTGTTATTAAAAAAAAGAGTTAATCCTTGTTAGCATTGTACATGATCAATACTTATAAAATCCTGTTATCAACCTCCAAACATAATGTTAACTTCTCTTAGCCTTTTGGTCTTTTTATCAGTAAAAGTGTTGTAGTTACATAGTAAGTACTCAAGAAAGGTTTTTCCCCTGCTTGTCCTCTGGAGCAGTGGTGAAACTCAAGACTTTGCTTGAGTACACCAAAAATATATAAGACTTTGCTATATATCTCAGTTACCTATTTTTAAGAATAAATCTTGCAGTCTGGCTTTTATTTTTATTTTTTTTTTATGTAAATGCCTTTATTTGAACTAATACATTGCTACCAGATTACATCACTTTTCAGAGTTAGAGTAACATTATGATCTTAAAAACTATAGCAAACAGCTTGACAAAGCAAGAGTACATTAGAGTACATTAAGTCCTACATACATGTTTATTTTTTAGTGACCGCCTCTCCTTATCTTAGGTGTAAAATTAGAAAATTTAATATACACTTAGCATACTTGGCCTACCATATCCTTCCTAAATTCTGAGCCCACTCTCTCCTCAAAAGTGTCACATTCAACAGGAGTAAGGTGAATAAACCTCCATACCCAAAACTTGGAGCCAACATGAAAAAGCTAGAAAACTGCAACTATGCTGTTGAATTAGGGAAGCATCCTGCCAAATTCTCCCTGGTTGGCATTGGAGGGCAAGACCTGAATGATGGAAATCAAACCCTGACTTTAGCTTTGGTCTGGCAGCTGATGAGAAGACATGCCCTCAATGTCCTGGAAGACCTTGGTGATGGTCAGAAAGCTAATGACGACATCATTGGAAGCTGGGTGAACAGAACACTGAATGAAGCTGGAAAATCAACCTCCATTCAGAGTTTTAAGGATAAGACCATCAGCTCCAGTTTGGCAGTTGTGGATTTGATTGATGCCATCCAGCCAGGCTGCATAAACTACAACCTTGTTAAGAGTGGCACTCTGACAGAAGATGACAAGCACAATAATGCCAAGTACGCAGTGTCGATGGCTTTTATTTTTAATAACACTGTCTTTAGAAACATTGTAAAATAAGAAAAAACCAGCTTTCTTTCCAGCTTTGAGTGCCTCCGTCCTCAGTGTGATTGTTGCTCACTCTAAGGGTGTGTCCTCAACATCATTCACGTTCAGCCCTCAGTATTGAGAATCTCCTTACTGAGGAAGCAGATGTTCTTAAAATATGAGGAAAATAACAGAGGATTCAAAACATGATTTAACAAAGGTCAAAATCGTGTTTGAACTAGTTGACCATCCATCTTGAGCACAGCACTGTGGAAGGACAGGCACTGGGCCAAATGGACAGGATGCTGGAAAAGGACTCCATGGTCCCAGTTCCAGGCAAAGCTCCACCACCACCAACCCTGACCTGGGCAAGTTGCTTTAGCCTCTCTTAGAGGCATGTTCCCTGGCCCTTAAGTGGGTACATCAAATTTGCTTTGCAGCATTGTCCTGAGGCTTGTATGTGAACTAGGCAGTAATTTAAGTTGGATGAAATGGTATACTATCATGATAAATTTGCTAGACAGAGGGAAGGTACATAGGTAAGCAGTAAGGCATCAGAGGCCATGGGAAGAGATGTCGAAGAAAATTAAAGTGCCCCAATGTATCAAATGGCTTTGTTTTCGAGTTTACTTCCCTCTCTCATACCTTCCTCCCTTTGTTCTGAACTGAAGCACAGTCAAGAGGCTTCTCTCTCTGCAGACTCTATATTGCCATGCCACCTGGAATGTGTTTTCAGCTTAAATCTAAACAATTCAATGTGAAAAATAAAGCCAACCTAACTTGAGGAAACATGAAGTAAGAGGGGCTGACTTCTATAACTTGAAAATTTTCAAATGTCAACTGGACCAATATAATGTTTTTAATGAGCTCTAATCATAAATACATTTGTGTGACACAATTTAATTTATTGGGAAACTTTCATTTTATTCGATCTTTTTTTCTTTTTAATGTGAAAGCAAAACATCCAATACACTGCCATAATACAGTAAATACAATTTTCTAAACCAGAAACCATGGCAACAGCTTTTAATAATAGAATATGATTGGCTGCATATGAAAAATAAAACCACATTCTAAATAATTAAATTGTTTCTCAATATAAAATAATAATATTGCAAGCATTTTCATGTTTTTGTATGTACAATGTGATACACTGTTTCAGTCTGTAGGGAAGCCTATAATTACCAGACTACCTTTTCATATACTACATTCTTTTTGTCACTAATCCAAGAATTAAAATGATAATTCAAAGAAAATAACCTGTCTGAAAATGAGAAACCTGAGAATTAGGTCCTTTAGAATGAATTCTTTTTATGTTGGTCCATTCAATTGAGTACATTTTCTATGATTCTGCAAGAAGGGCTTTATAGTTTTTAAAAGGGGTCAAGGCAGGAATATTGATTTAAATATGATGCTGTCAATTTGGCCTCACATATCTGCATTCATATATCCCAGGAGTTTAAACAAATAGGCAAAGGCTTTTCATTGACACAATGTCTGTTCAAATACAAAACTCTGCTGTAAAGAGAAAATTTTAATTCAAGCATCTTGATGTTTAGCTTCCTAGTAGGCATTTGGCACCACTGAAACAACACATCTGTATGGCTAAAATTGCTCCCTTTTCCTCCGCATGTCTGGCAGGGCTTTCCAAAAAGCAGACCATAGTGGAATCACTTTACCAAGTTCCAATTCAGAATTCAAATCATATTCCCTATATACTATTCAAATGTCTTATGGAATAAGGTTATGGGAATACATAACTAGATAAATGACTAGTGAAAGTCACTGAGTCGTGTCTGACTTTTTGCGACCCCGTGGACTGTAGCATACCAGGATCCTCTGTCCATGGAATTCTCCAGGCAAGAATACTAGAGTGGTTGCCATTCCCTTCTACAGGGGATCTTCCCAACCCAGGGATTGAATCTGGGTCTCCTGCATTGCAAGCAGCCTCTTTATAGTCTGAGCCTGAGATAAATGACTGGATAATAATAAAAGAATGAATAATTCATATACATGAAAGGTTCAGGTAGAGATTATTACACACATGGTCCTGTTAAGTCAACAAGAAATTCCTGTATCCAATATAGCACCTCTACCAGAATGAGTAAATAATGCTTTATTACTCCAAAGGTCGATATGATATTACTTAGCCTGACAAATTCTAATAGTTATAGCACAGTTATTAGAGCCAAAGTCAGAGATGGTAGTAACAATTTTGACCCTAGAAATTTCAATCTTATTTTCCATGAGCTAATCAGAGGAAGGTATACTGCCTCTCTTCAATGTCTTGAATATGATATTTTCAGGTTGCTGTTCAGAATACATTTCTCAAAATCATATGTGCTGTTAACAAATACTCATGGGGGGTTTAAAAGTATGTTCACATATTTCTCAACATGTTGTGATCCATCCTGTGGTTTCAGCATAGATTCTGCTGAGTAATATAGCATTTAATTTTCATAAGGGTACTGACTATTAAAACCAATCTTCTTGTCAAGATTACTAGAACCCTTGTTCATAATAAATAGAAAGTTATATATATATATATATTAATTATATAATCATAAAATTTTAAATGTTTATATTTTTAAAGATTTCTCTTTGAGAATCCCAACTATTGCAGAGCTCTCTCCTTGTTTATTTATACTAGAACAATCATGTAAGACCTATTTCCATGGAACTGCCTACTACAGTTCCTTTATATGGCTTACTTAGCATCTATTAACAACTCATCTTGGCCACATAGTAAGAAAGAATATGTGCATTTTATAAAAGTAGAGAAACAGCATGAATATTACCGTAAGCTGTCCACAAAAGAAACAGGAATGATGCCAGATATACATTTGCTGACCAGTACCTGATCTGTGTGTGCATTTCTGGTAAAAATGGATAAATGAAGGAATACTGATTCAGCATCTCAACTGCTCTATTTCTTCTGGCTTTGATTATAAAAATATAGCAAAAAACACAGCTAATTCATTCCTGCTGTCTGACATCTACTTTGAGCTTAGCCCAGGAAATCCCAAAGTGTGATACTCAAAGACTTTAAAGATTTCAATAGGATAAGTTTTCACTTAGAGTGAATCTCTCAACTCATAATTTACATAATTATTTTTACTGAAATGTTACATTTAAGGTACTCTTGATTGTTTCCTTTTTACCAATTCCTAAAGTATGTTTAAAAGGTGATTATAATCATACTATTTCAGAGGTCATTCCATATACAATTGAAGAGTCAGAAAAAATCCTTTGCAGTACATTGAAAGCAATACTCGTAATTCATTCTAATGTATGGATGAATGATAGTTATCTTGGGCAAATAAGTATTTTAGAAATAGTGGTAAAACTCTCAGAAAGGAAAAATAAAAATACTCAGTGAAAGTACATACTTCTGCTTTTAAAGAATATAGAAACCGTTTGCAATTATTTAAGAAAATTAAAATTTAATTTATATTTAGAGAATTTGTTTCAGAAGCATGTTTATCATCCATTAGAAAAATATGTTTCTGTTGTATGATGTATTATTTGTAAAATATGAGAATATAAATAGCAATTTCATGTTTTCCCAAGCACTTAAATTTTAAGTAACCAACATATGTTCTATTGTATATGTTTGAAAAACTTATGTTGTCTCTGCTACTTATGTTGTCTTTTCTCAATAAAAAAACAATTATTTAAGAAAATTAAAATTTAATTTATATTTAGAGAATTTGTTTCAGAAGCATGTTTATCATCCATTAGAAAAATATGTTTCTGTTGTATGATGTATTATTTGTAAAATATGAGAATATAAATAGCAATTTCATGTTTTCCCAAGCACTTAAATTTTAAGTAACCAACATATGTTCTATTGTATATGTTTGAAAAACTTATGTTGTCTCTGCTACTTATGTTGTCTTTTCTCAATAAAAAATACTAATGTCAAAAAATTATTCATTTATTTTTTTCACCTTTTCTATCTATAGTGTTTCAAGTGGGAAATCATTTTTGGAAGTCATACTTTAAAGTAGGAAAAAAGGAGAAAACTTATAAAATACTCTGTGGGTTATAATTTGTATCCTGGTCAGTAAATTTTATGACCTAAAGCAAGTCCCTGCGGTATCATTTATTATAGCTAAAATGATTGGAACTGGGGGCCCATGACACTATTACCTGTTTCTGTAGATTTATTGAAAATTAGCAATTCCATTTATATCTCTGAGATTTCAGGGATTACACTGTTATAGACTAGAAAATTGATGGATTTATGAGTCTAGTGAATCTAGTTGTACCGACTAATAGAGCAACCGAGAAAATTTAGGGCTCTGTACTCCGAAAGGAGTTAACCTTTGGATAAAGAAACATTTTTCAAACAGAATGTGAGAAATTATTGAATCCATAAATTGTCAGTGCTGCAATGTTGAAGAGAGTGAGCGAGACAACAGCACATTTAACTTTTGTATGAGAAACACAAGTTACCCAAACACTATGACTTTAGTTTGCTAATATAATTGCTTATGGGGTATTTACTGCTGAACTATAGTATTTCTTGGCTGTGGATTTTCTTTTCAATTGTCTTATTCAAACAGGAGGACATCACTTATGGGAATTTCCACAACCCCCTGAATCGTGATCACATATCCTTTCTAATCTTCAGCACTGTCCCAGGCACAAAGCAGACATATAATTGTTTGTGGTTTTTCATAAACCAGATAAATACATCAATAAATATTGACTGCCTGTCATTTATGTTAATACCAGAGATGCCAGCTCAGATTTCAAATAATTCTATGGAAATGATTTGCTTCCCAAAGAACTTGACCATGTCTTCTACATTAGAAAGAGGTCTATGAAAATAAATAGTAAATTAAAAAATTAATTAAAGAAAAGAAAGAGGTCTATGTGTTTGAAATTTTATTAGATGCAAAAGTTTATTGAATTATAGTCTGATGGTACATATTTGTGAAATTCTTATTACTTTTTTCCTTGTTTTACTATTATTATATTTAGCCAAACAATATATAAGTAACTTATAGTAGTTCTGACATTAAACTTGTTCATACAGCATGGATCTGATAGGTCCAGGTACATGCTGAATCAGTGGTTAAGTATATATAATACCCTTTCCAATTTTAAAGAGTACTGAAGAAATGACTATATATATATATATATATATATATATATATGTATAGTGCAATCCCTACCATAAAAAACACTAAAATATTTAATGAAAAAAAACTTTACCCACACTTGTGTGTACATACACACATATAAATACATAAATGTATATGTATACATATATGTTTATATGTTGATAACATTACACTTAAGGAAACAGGCTTGGTAATAGAAATACAGAGCATCATCTGAGGATGGGGCAGATATCATGTAAGTAATAGGCCTTAATTTGAGGCTTGTAAGATAATGTTTCCTTGAATGGAGCTGAGTGAGGGGAATATATGAAGTAGTGGGAAACTTCTAGCTTAATGTATACAGATCATAATGAAAAAAAGTGGGGGTGTTTTGGTTGTGTAATTAAAAACAGTTGGCAGAAATTAATGTTGGGTGATCAAAAAGAAAAGAGAGTAATTTAATAGTTATATCTCTTTGTTAATAGTACTCTTCTAGTTGTCAACCTGACAGCTGAAATACCGTAGAAAAACTGAGACAAATCTTTTTAAGCATTTCTGACCATTGTCATGGAAGAATGATATGTAGAGTCTAAACAAGGTGCATTTAGAATTTAGCATATTGAGTTTAAACAGGATGCATCTAACTGTATTCTCCTACCATTCAGCCTCCTTACTTCCTGCAGGTATCCTGTGAAAATTAAACTAGGGTATTTGGACTTGGTTTATTTACCATTTATATCCGTTACAAAATTTTTTCTTAGATTGATACTGAGAGTTGACAAATGAAAGTATGTAGGAAAAAATAGGAATGAACTCAGTAGTTCCACAAACGCCTTTTTGAAACAAAGTCTACATAATTTCTTTCTCCATTAAAATTCACAACATGAAAGCCAATTTTTGTTTTGTTAATAACAGATGAAAATTGTTTTTTAAGGTCTTTACATGCCAGCATATCACCTTTTCCCTGGTCTAATACTAAGTGACAGCCCTGTATTGAGCAATTTTAAACCAGGTCTTCGATTTACTGCAGACATGTCGAAATTTGTGATAAGTGAAATAGATATTTAATGACACCTAATGTGTAGTGATACAGCATACTATAGGTGGTTTGGCTTAGAAAAGACTTGGAAATATTATACCACCAAAGCAGAGAGCTGAAAGCTTAGCATAATTTCTCTCCATAAGATATTCAGCTGCAGAAAGATTTCATAACAAAAAGATCAAGAAAATAATACATTCACTTGAGAATGTGAAAATTACCTTGGAACTTACCTTGCTATTTGCATTCCATCTTGGAACATGCCAAGGTGTTTGGAACTTAAGTTTTACTCTTTCTGTTTAATGAAGATTCCTAGGTTTCAAGAGAATAAATACTTATTTCTGAGCAAGCATACTTCTGAATTTAAAAAAGAATATACAATTATTCTAAATAATCATAATATTAATATATCTATAAACATTCTAACACTATGTGTGTATAACTCTATGATAAAATATCCTTCATTTTATGTAGCTAATAGATTTGTTGTCTTTATTTTTTTTAATTTGTTATCTTTAGATCAAAATATGTATATGCATATACACATGCATATATTAGAAAAATATAATAAATAAAACATAAAAATCACTAATGATGTGTTCCCTCTGAGACTTTGATTTATCTATAAACTTATATTAAAAATTAGATATATATCTTATATCTTATTATATATATCTTATTTATATATACATCTTATTTTCCCTACAGATTGAATTTTCAAATATTTAGGAGACTCTAACATGGACTCTAACATGGACTTACACCAACCTCTACCCTTAAAGAACAGTCTTATTTTATATAGACATCATCCTTCTAGAGGGAGAAAATATAAGCAAAACAGTGGGAGAGGAAAGGAGCATTTGCCCAGCAGGCTGGATCAGCTACAAATATGCTGACAAATAACAGCACAAGAGGCCTCAGAAAAGGAGGAATAGACAGCAAAAGAGTTAAGTATCAATAAATAGATCTGTTTGCATCAAACAGAAATAAATCTATAATTAAAATTGAGAACAATAGTTAGATCAGAAAAACTTGCAGAAGCAGACTGTATTTATTGAGAGGAAAGTTTTTATCTTATTCAATTGAGATTAAGAGGCCTGAGTATGACCCCACTAACACCAATGTACAGATCAGCAAAACAGAAGATTAATAAGGAAACACAAGTCTTAAATGATACATTAGATAAGATAGATCTCATTGATATCTTCAGGACATTCCATCCAAATGCAGAGGAATACACCTTCTTGTCAACTGCACATGGAACATTCTCCAGGATAGATCACATCTTGGGTCACAAATCAAACCTCAGTAAATTTAAGAAAATTGAAATCATATCAAGCATCTTCTCTGACCACAACGCTATGAAACTAGATATCAAGTGCCAAAAAAGAAAAAAAAAAACTGTAAGAAACACAAATACATGGAGGTTAAACAACACATTTCTATAACCAACAGGTTACTGAAGAAATCAAAAGGGAAAGCAAACAATTTCTAGAACCAAATGACAATGAAAACACAACTGAAAACTATGGAATGCAGAAAAGCAGCTCTAAGAGGGAAGCTTATAGCAATACAATCCTACCTCAAGAAACAAGAAAAACATTAAATAGACAACCTAACTTTATACCTAAAACAGCTGGAAAAGAGAACAACAACAAACAAAACAAACAACAACAAAAACAAAAACAAAATTAGTATAAGGAAAGAAACCATAAAGATGCAAGCAGAAATAAATGAAAAATAAATGAAAGAAACAATAGTAAAAATTAATAAAACTAAAAGCTAGTTCTTTGAGAAGATAAACAAAACTGACAAGCCTTTAGCCGGACTCATCAAGAAAAAAAGAGAGAAGAATCAAATCAACAAAATTAGAAATGAAAAAGGAGAGGTCACAACAGACAATGTAGAAATACAAAGGATTATAAGAGACTATTATGAACAACCATATGGCAATAAAATGGATAACCTGAAAGAAATGGAAGATTCTTAGAAAAGTTCAATCTTCCAAGACTGAACCAGGAAGAAATAGAAATTATGAACAACCCAATTATAAGCACTGAAATTGAAGCAGTGATCAAAAATCTCCCAGAAAACAAAAGCCCAGGACCAGATGGCTTCACAGAATTCTATCAGATATTTAGAGGATGGGGAACTTGTGTACACCCGTGGCAGATTCATGTTGATGTATGGCAAAACCAATACAATATTGTAAAGTAATTAGCCTCCAATTAAAATAAATATATTTAAATAAAAAAAAACCTTTAGAGAAGAGCTAATGCCTATCCTCTAAAACTCTTTCAAAAAACTGCAGAGGAAGGAACACTCAAAATCATTCTACAAGGCCACCATCACCATTATACCAAAACCAAATAAAAATAACACAGAAAAATAAAACTACAGGCCAATATCACTGATGAACATAGATGCAAAAATCCTCAATAAAATTTTATCAAACAGAATTCAGAAACATATCACAAAGCTCATACACCATGATCACGTTGGTTTTATTCCAGGAATGCAAGGATTCCTCAATATACACCAATCAGTTATGTGATATAAAAACCATATGATCATCTCATTAGATGCACAAAAAGCCTTTGACAAAATTCAGCACCCATTTATGATTAAAACTTTTCAAAAGATGCCATATATGATAAGCCTACAGCAAACATTATTCTCCGTGGTGAAAAACTGAAAGCATTCCCCATAAGATCAGGAACAAGACAATGGTGTCCACTTTCACCACTACTATTCAACATAGTTCTGGAAGTCCTAGCTACAGCAATCAGAGAACAAAAAGAAATAAAAGGAATTATTAGAAAAGAAGTAAAGTTCTCACTGTTGGCAGATGATATAATACTGTACGTAGAAAACTCTAAAGAAAGTATCAGAAAATTACTAGAGATAATCAATTAATTTAGCAATGTTGCAGGATACAAAATCAATACATAGATATCACTTGCATTTCTATATACTAACAATGAAAAAATAAGAAACAGAAATTAAGGAATCAATCCCATTCACCATGGAAACAAAAACAATTAAATATCTAGGAATAAACTTACCTAAGGAGATAAAAGAACTGTACACAGAAAATTATAAGACATTGATGAAAGAAATCAAAGATGACATAAACAGATGGAGAAATATTCCATGTTCCTGAATAGGAGGAATCAATATTGTGAAAATGATTATATTAAAAAATGCAGTCTACAGATTCAATGTGATTCTTATCAAATTACCAATGGCATTTTTCACAGAACTAAGACAAAAAATTTCACCATTGATATGGAAACACAAAAGACCCCGAATAGCCAAAGAAGTCTTGAGAAAGAAGAATAGGAACTGGAGGAATAACCTTCCTGACTTCAGGTTATAATACAAAGCTACAGTCATCAAGACAGTATGGTACTGGCACAAAAACAGACATATAGACAAATAGAACAAGACAGAAAGCCCAGAAATAAAACCATGAACCTATGGGTATCTTATTTTTGACAAAGGAGGCAACATCCAATGGTATAAAGACAGCCTCTTCAATAAATAGTGCTGGGAAAACTGGACAGCTACTGTAAAAGAATGAAATTAGAACACTTCCTAACACCATCCACAAAGATAAACTCAAAATAGATTAAAGACCTAAATGTAAGACCAGAAACTATAAAACTCTTAGAGGAAAACATAGGCATAACATTCAGTGACATAAATCAAAGCAAGATCCTCTATGACGCACCTTCTAGAGTAACAGAAATAAAAACAAAAGTAAACAAATGGGACCTGATTAAACTTAAAAGCTTTTGAACAAAAAATGAAACTATAAGCAAGGTGAAAAGACAACCCTCAGAATGGGAGAAGATAATAGCAAATGAAACAACTGACAAAGGATTAATATCCAAAAGATACAAGCAGCTCATACAACTCAATACCAAAAAAACAAACGACCCAATAAATAAGTTGGAAAAAGACTTAAACAGACATTTCTCCAAAGAAGACATACAGATGGCTAACAAACACATGAAAAGATGCTCAACATTGCTCATTAATAGAGAAATGTAAATCAAAACTACAATAAGATATCACCTCACACCGGTCAGCATGGATATTATCAAAAAGTATACAAACAATAAATGCTGGAGAGGGTGTAGAGAAAAGGGAACACTTGGATTGTTGGTGGGAATGTAAATTGATACAGCCACTATGGAAGACATTATGGAGAAAAACTAGCAATAAAACCACTACATGACCCAGTAATCCTATTCCTAGGCGTATACCCTGAGGAAACCATGGTTGAAAAAGACACATGTATCCCATTGTTCACTGCAGCACTATTTACAATAGCTAGAACATGGAAGCAACCTAGATGTCCACAGACAGATGAATGGATAAAGAAGATGTGGTACATATACAGAATGGAATATTACTCAGCCATAAAAATGCATTTGACTCGGTTCTGATGAGGTGGATGAACCTAGAATCTATTATACCGAGTGAAGTGAGTCAGAAAGAGAAAGACAAATATCATATTCTAATGCATATATGCAGAATCTAGAAAAATGATACTGAAGATTTATTTACAGGGCAGCAGTGGAGAACAGACATAGAGAATAGGCTTATCGACATGGGGAGAGGGGAGGAGAAGGAGAGATGTATGGAAAGAGCAGCATGGAAACTTACATACCATATGTAAAGTAGATGGCCAATGGGAATTTGCTGTACAGCTCAGGAAACTCAAACAGGTGTTCTGTATCAATCTAGAGGGGTGGGATGGGGTGGGAGATGGGAGGGAGGTTCATAAGGGAGGGGAAATATGTACACCTATGGCTGATTCATGTTGAGGTTTGACAGAAAACAACACAATTCTATAAAGCAATTATCCTTCAATAAAAAAGTAAGAAAAGAAAAAAAGATTTTATTAAAAAGGCCTGAGTATGGCCAGATTTACTATGCATGGGAATAAGGAAGGATTTTCTCTGATTTCCCCACTTTTTAAAGAAGGTGGCAGGGGGTGGGATGGGCAGAAATGAAAGGAAGAAGGAAGAGATGATGAAGATGGAGCCATGAGACTGCAGAATATCACATTATCATTTGAAATTCTGTCTATAATTTCTCCTCTCCAGCACTCCCTGCCCACCTGTCTTCAACAGAGACTATGAGAAGACACAATATTAACTGTGAATGAGTTCTTGCAGAAACCAGTGAAAGCAATGAGATGTAAGTCCAGGTGGTTCAGGATAAAAATGGAACACAGCTGAGGAGAGCATAATGAAATAAGATGTAGAATCTCAGAGAAAGCAAGCAGGCTTCTGGATGCCCACAGAGCAATGGACACAGGCTTAAGTCAAATTTAACTGAATCACCAAGGGACAGAGTGGCCCTAGCTGAATGCAGGCTATGCATTTATATTGATTCATACCCTATGTTGGTCATCAACCATATCTCCTTTGCCATTAACACATTATTATTGACTTCATAATGTTATTATAATAAAGTATTATAGGTTTTACATCCAACTCTTTCTATTTATTTCCAGTTTTTTAAAAAAAAAAAGTGCTTGTACATAAATTAGGCAAACAAGTCTCTTTCATTAGGATGGAAAGAATGCCTAATCTTGAGTGAAAAATGTTTACAAGTCACAATGATATACCTTGACAAAACTCTTTGAGATAATTTGTATTAATTTCCACTGTCACCAGAATATAAATGTATCTGCTTCATTACACCATTACTAACACTAGTATATTTTAATAGCATTTTACTATTTAACATTAAAAATATTGTCTATAAAGATATATTTAAGGTGCTTTAGAACAGTTTCAACCCTCCTCTTTTTATTTATTTATTTTTTTGGAGGCTAATTACTTTACAACATTGTACTGGTTTTGCCATACACTGACACGAATCCACCACGGGTGTACATGTGTTCCCCATCCTGAACCCCGCTCCCACCTCCCTCCCCACCCCATCCTTCTCTGTCATCCCAGTGCACCAGCCCCCAGGCACCTATGGTCACCTTATCTTCGACAAAGGAGGCAAGAATATACAATGGAGAAAAGACAATCTCTTTAACAAGTGGTGCTGGGAAAACTGGTCAACCACTTGTAAAAAAGATAAAACTAGAACACTTTCTAACACCATACACAAAAATAAACTCAGAATGGATTAAAGATCTCAGTGTAAGGCCAGAAACTATAAAACTCCTAGAGGAAGACATAGGCAAAACACCCTCCTCTTTTTAACTGGGAATTTAGAAGTTATCAAAGCAAACCTATTAATACAAAGCAAACAAAACTGATCATTTGCACCAGGAAATGGTCATTAGTTAGGATTAAGACATATTATTTGTTGTTGTTTAGTCACTAAGTTGTGTCCGACTCTTTGCAACCTCATGAACTGTAGCCCACCAGGCTCCTCTGTATGTGGAACTGTCCAGGCAAGAATACTGGAGTGATTGCCGTTTCCTTCTCTGAGGCATCTGCCCAACCCAGGGATCAAACTTGCACCTCCTGCACTGCAGGCTGATTCTTTACCCCTGAGCCTCCAGGAAGACTAAGGCATATCCATTACTTTCAACTTATATTAATGAGTTTCATAGCCTTCTGAAAGAACAGAGACTCAGTAGAGGTCCCAAAAGGAGACGAGCTGGGGAAAACATGGTTTCCTATAAATGAGATGTAATACAATATCACGAAAGCCATGTGGCCATTCCAGGGACTAAGCTGAGATGAACATAACAAACAGTTGAGCAGACAGTTGATAACAATGCAGATCATGCAGGTCAAAAAGGAAAACATTCTTCTAGGCATCATTTTCTTTAGAAGTCACCTTTAAGGAGACCAAAGAGGTACCTTGGAAAAATAGAACATGTTCTTCTGTTCTAGGGAGTGAGGTTAAAACCAGAAAATATCACATGAGAGCTACTGGAGGAGCCAAAGGCAATACTGATCACTGTGGCCCTAGTGGTTCCAGCCAGATCAGCTATGGGGCTTAAAGGGAGGAGAAGTTGTAGGTTCTCAGTACAGTGATATATGGGACTACTTCTGGCCCACGGAGCATCTTTCTGTCCATGTAATTCTCTCCCAAACTGCTTATCCAACAAGAGATGAAAATCAGACAGGATGTGGACCTCCTTCCAAGGTTTAATTAGCTTGGATAAAGCCAAGTCCACATGGTAATAAACCTCCAGGTGTCTGCCACAAAAGTTACATAAGAGATTATAACACATAAATTATAAAAAATCAATACATTTTGGAGAGTGTAGAATTCTATTTTCAAATTGTATGCAACTTGGAAGATAATCCTTGTTGTAATGCCCAAAGCAAAGAAACAAAGAGGAAAAATATTCACTTTGCATACACTACTGGCAGGATACCAGACAGTTTAGATTACAGAACAGAGAAGAGACCAGAACAGGGAATGATGAGGGAAAACATTCATTTTCTCTACACTGAGGATACCTAAGATGTTGCATGTTTTGTTTTTTTTTTAGTAGTAGGGTGGGGTAAATAACAGTAGCTTACTCAATTCTTACATGTTCCCAGAGACCTCAACAAAAAGCAAGAAGACTGAAAAGCAGAGCGGTCTTAAAGAGAATATATCTTCTCAAACCAGATCAATTCCTCCATCTTAGTTTTTTGTGTTTAAGGATGGAGTTAGAGCATCCATTTTGCACAGAAGTATACTTCCCTCATCTTCAAGGCTCTGGATTAAGGATCTGACAGGGGAAAGATAAACTGCTTGTTGAGAGATGTGAGTGTAGGCACTGGTGTTATCAACCAACACATGCAAAAAAAGAGACATGTGCTCTAAGTATACTCTTTTTTTCCTAATTTATATCTCAGTTCAGTTCAGTTACTCAGTTGTGTCTGACTGTGACCCCATAGACTACAGCTTGTCAGGCTTCCCTGTCTATCACCAGCTCCCAGAACCTGCTCAAATTCATGTCCATCAAGTCAGAGATGCCATCCAACCATTTATATCTACTTTGCACTGTTTTTGCAAAATTTAACCAATTTATATCTACTTTGCTTTATCTTTGTCTGTATCTGGAACTGATTTTTAATTACTCTTACATCCTAAGACATGGAGAGATACAGAGAATTTTCATTTTTACTAGCCATTAAATATTCTCTATACAGTAGAAGTGGAGAAGGCAATGGCACCCCGCTCCAGAACTCTTGCCTGGAAAATCCCATGGACAGAGGAGCCTGGTGGGCTGCAGTCCATGGGATTGCGAAGAGTCGGACATGACTGAGCGACTTCACTTTCACTTTTCACTTTTATGCATTGGAGAAGGAAATGGCAACCCACTCCAGTGTTCTTGCCTGGAGAATCCCAGGGATGGGGGAGCCTGGTGGGCTGCCGTCTCTGGGGTCGCACAGAGTCGGACAGGACTAAAGCGACTTAGCAGCAGCAGCATACAGTTGAAACTAAGAATGGGTAATATGTGTATCCGTTAAAGAGAATGCATTACTTTGAAAGGGTTAACCTCATATTCCATTAATAAATTTGCCAGTGTACAAATTTTGCCAGTGTACAAATTTTGCCAGTGTACAAAAGCAGAGACATTTCTTTGCCAACAAAATTCTGTCTAATCAAAGCTATGATTTTTCCAGTAGTCATGTATAGATGTGAGAGTTGAACCGCAAGGAAAACTAAGTGCTAAAGAATTGATGCTTTTGAATGTGATGTTAGAGAAGACTCTTGAGAGTCCCTTGGACTGCAAGGAGATCCAACCAGTCAATCCTAAAAGAAATCAGCCCTGAATATTCATTGGAAGGACGGATGTTGAAGCTCCAATACTTTGGCCACTTGATGTAAAGAATTGACTCATTGGAAAAGACCCTGATGCTGGGAAAGATTGAAGGCAGGAGAAGGGGACAACATAGGATGAGATGGTTGGATGGCATCACCGACTCAATGGACATGAGTTTAAGCAGGCTCTGGGAGTTGGTAATAGACAAGGAAGCCTGGCATGCCGCAGTTCATGGGGTCACAAAGAGTCGGATACAACTGAGCGATTGAACTACTACTACTAAGCCACTTCAGTCGTGTCCGACACTGCAACCCCATAGATGGCAGCCCACCAGGCTCCCCCATCCCTGGGATTCTCCAGGCAAGAACACTGGAGTGGGTTGCCATTTCCTTCAACTGAACTAACTAACCTCATATTCCATAAATAAACTTGCTAGTGAAAAAATGCTTCTAAACACACCAAGATGGCATTTCTCTCTCTTTTTCTAATATATGCCCTCTGATAGGGAACACATGGGCCCTTACTCCCTAATGTCTTGATCAAATACATTGATAAGATTAGAACAAATACACTACTGAAGGACATTATTCTTCCAACCATAGATGGGCAACTCATAGTGTTGCAGTCAGCCTTTTTCCTTATCAATGCTTGAGAGCTGCTGAAACTCAACAACCAAACTGACAGCTTAAAAACATGAATTTGCAAGATAAGAGGTATTTTACCTCAGGACAAAATTACAGTATCTGCTTCTCTTTCATTTTGCTTAATCACTGATTGTCTCTTCTCATTCACATATCTCTGATTAGATTTCAAGAAAATAAGTTCAGTTAGTAGTAACAAACATTTCATGGCTATTCATTCTTCAGTGCCATACTGACAAAACTGAGAAAAACTACTCCCTAATGTCGGATGGGAATTTTCTCTCCCAGTGACACGTGCGACCACAAAGATGACTGATGACAGTGTCTCTTCACTGCTGAACACACATGAAAACGCATCATTGGGCTCACGGATCTGGATGTTTTTGCTCAGGCTTATTACTGTTTGTAATTCTGCTTCTGAGAATCTTTAAAATGCTTGAAATTTTTGCCCACAAAGGCTTCTTTCTGCTGGTAACTGGTGGTGATACCTTACTGGCTCGTCTGTTGCATGCTCAGCGGCTTAGTCAAGTCTGACTCTTTGTGACTCCATGGACTGCAACCCACCAGTCTGCTCTATCCAGGGAATTATTGAGGCCAGAATACTTGAGTGGGTTACTATCGTCCTGATCCAGGGATGGAACCCATATCTCTTGCATTGACAGGTAGTCTTTACCACTGAGACACCTGGGAAGCCAATGTTTCCAGAAAGGCCTTTTTTTTTTTTTTTTTTGAGAGCCTGTAGATACATTGAGGTCAGTGATATCGAGTTCTGCTCAAGTTCTCAGCACTTACTATCCACCCAGTTTAGGATCTGAGCTTGATCACTGTGGCTATACACACCCACCATATGATTCTTATAATTATTATCATCTATCTGCCTTTCAAGATTACCACCTTTATGCATGTGGATAAAGTCAAATTATTGAATATAACTTTTATTCTTTTATTCAGTAAGTATCTATTATGCATCCTTTAAAGTGAAGTCACTCAGTTGTGCCTGACCCTTTGCAACCCCATGGATAGTAGCCTGCACCAAGCTCCTCCGTCCATGGGATTTTCTAGGCAAGAGTACTGGAGTGGGCTGCCATTTCCTTCTCGGATCCTGCTATTCTTTAGGTCCTGAGGATATAATCTCTGCCCCCACAAAACTTATGTTCTAAAATCAGAGAGTGAAAAATGATAAGGGAAAAATATGGTAAGGATTAGAGAGTAATGAGAGAGAAGCCTGATGTGGGGGGAAATAGAAGGAACGTAGGTCAGAGGGGTATTCTTGATCTTGTGTATGTTAGCTCAAGTTATTGCACGAATTTCAGAAATTTTGTGAGCCTGTTTTGAACCACTGGTAGCTTAAAATCACCTACAATGAAATCAGCAAAGTCTACACATCAAGACTCCCTTCCCTGAGAGAGCCAATTGTTAAATATTTGTCTACACAGCAGCTGCCTAGAGCATAAGTTTTCATAGGTATGATAATGTACTGAGATTACAAATTTGGCAGAAAACTATGGGAGAGATGTATGCATGTCAGTAAATAATCTCTCTGGCTACTGCATTAAGAAAAGATGGTGGTGTGGCAAGAGTGAAAGCATAGAAAACTTTAAGAATGCTTTTTGCAATTATTACTGAAAATTACCCAGCCGAATAAACCAAAACTTATGAATCTTCCAATTATTCATAAATGAGACATCTTGAGCAGATTTATATGACCTAAATCAGAGTTGTCTGAAAACAAACCTTTGGTATCAATGGTGTGACTCCAAGAAATCATGCCCTTGGATGGCTGAGAAATGCTCAAACTTCTTTTTTCAAGGTACTGGAGTATTTTGCTGATTGTTAGTGGACATTGCTGGCCCACTGATAAACTCTGGGTCACAAAGTATTTGTTTTAAATGTATATTTACTCCTAATGAAGTTTTAAAGTATATCAATGCTACATTTGTCCTAAAACTCTCAAAGGAAATGCTCAGACATTCATAAAATTTAGACAAAGGAAAAACATGGAGTTTTTGAAGTTTCTGAACTTACCCCCAAGCTCTCATATTTTTCTTCCTGAACTTATTTGGGCAAAGAGAAATGGAGAAAAGGAAGATGAAATTGAATATAACCACATCTAGACTCTGGTGATGGGAGCCATCCAAAGAAGCAAAGAAATTCCTCCTCTTAAAGAATTTCTCAGGCATCAGTGGTATATGATTAAAAGACCCTCTGTCTAATGTTGGTCATATTACTATCAGATGTGATCCATATGTCTTAGCTAAATATGTCAAGCTTACAGCTTACCTGTGATTATTGGTAATATGTTGCTATTTGCTTTGTTTTGCTTTTCTGTTAATACAGAGAAATTGGTCACAGTCTGACATCTTTCTGGAAGAAAGATACTGTTTTTTCATATATTTAAACCTTTTGACTGAAGTATACATAGTGATCAATGATTATTCACCTGCTATAGCTAGCATTAAAGTCAAGAATATTACCAGAATCTCAGTAAGCTCCACATTATGCTCTGTCATTCCCTTTGCAAAATTAATCAGTCTGCTAGCTTATACCACTTCACATCATATTACTATATACTAATACATCCTTCATTCTCATTGCTTTATGATAATCCACTGTAAGAATATACCAAGAGAATTTAATCCACTATACTGTTTATTGACATGTGGGTTACTTCCTATATTTACCTTTATAAGTAATACTACTGTGAACACTCTATTAAATGTTTTTTCAGGAACAAATATACATATTTCCTTTGGACATATCTACAAGTGGAGTTGATGTGTCAGACTGTATGCACGTTCTACTTTGCTATATATTCACATACATTTCAAGAATATTTTCACCATTTACACACCACAGTTGCGTAAGAAAATTCCAGTTGCCCTACAGCCTAGCCAATATTTAGTACTATCAATCTGTTAATTTTAATGCTATTTTGGTGTGTAAATAATGATGTTTTGCCATTTATATTTTTGTTTCCCTAATTATTAACAAGCAGTTGCTTCTGTATTTATTGACTAGGTATAGATCTTCCTTTGTAAGTGCCACTGAAGTCTTTTGACCATTTTTCTTTTGAGTGATCTAATTGATTTGTTGATTTGTGCAAGCTCTTCATTTTGTCATGTGTGACATGTTTATTTCATATTTTATGTCATTTGATTTAAAAAGTTCTTCATTTTAATTCAGTACATTTTTTTTTCTTTATAGCTAGTATTTCTGTGTCCAGTTTAAGAAAACTGTGTATATGACAAGGTCATGAAGATGCTCAACTAGGTTTTCTCATAGAAGTTTACTGATTTTTCTTTCACATCCAACTAGAATTCACACTTGTTTATAAAGTGAAGTACAGGTTCAAGGTAAATTTTCTCCTATATAATTTCTAACTTTCCTAGGGCCATTTATTGAAAAGAACATTCTTTTCCTACTTCACAGCCTTTACCATAAATCAGTTAGCATATTTGTATGAGTCTGTTTCTGGCTGAAACATTGTGCTGACTGTCTCCTGGCTTCCAATGTTTCCGTGTGATTCCTTCTTCTTCAGCATCTTAACCTAAATAGCTCCAAGTAGATGGTTGTCATATTTCATCCCAATCCTCTAGCTCTTTTCAAAAGATGCATTGTCTGCCATAAGCATGAATGTGCCCAAAGCAGAAGTCCACAAAGTTATCATTATTCACTTAGGTTAAAAACTGAGCCCTTAAGGAACTTAAAAGTAATACTGTGATTGCTAGAAAATTCACACTGTGACAACAACTCAGAAAGGATACAACCTGAGCTTCCAAGTTTACTTCTAATTCCTTATGTAATACCGTAACTAACGTATGTTTGCACTTATAAAAAAAATCAAGTAAAATTTGTTAAAAAATAAAATTAAATTAATAAAATTTCTTTATTCATTTATCATAAATGCCAAAATAATTTAAAGGCTAATTTTTAAAGATTAATTGAATAAAATTGAGAATTTCAAATTCACTTAGTGAAGAGGTGTTATTTCTGAGATATCTAAGAGTATTTCAGGAATAAGACTGACTTCAAGCATCACAGCAATGTAAGAAATATTAATTTGAAAGTATAGATTTAACCAAAGTAGTACTTTGAAGTTACTTGATGTTATAAAATCTGGAGCCAATTTAGAACTATGCACAGTGATCAAATCTTGGCTCTTGACTTTCAAAAAAGTACAATTATATACAGTTAAAACCCACTAGCCTTTAAAACTGTATGTAATAGTGGGATCCCAGTAGAAAATAAGTGGTGCACTTAAATGATAATAAATCAAGGCCAGGTTACTTACAAAGGCACTCTCTGTGCATATAGTGAGCCAGAGGATAGTGCAATAACCTAAGATTAGTGGCCCTAAAGCTGCTGTGACCTTTTGGACATAAAGAGAAAAAATAAACACTACCCGAACCAGAGGAAGAGATGTGTATAAAGAAGGCCATCTTGAGAAGAAGTCATCTTAATTTGAGGGGGAGAAGAAGATTTCAAATACTCTAAAATCTATATCAGAGAACTAAATCTGGTTCTAAAGCCTTAAAATTAAATTCTGCTTTAAATGTTCCAGGAACAACCCTTTAGGCTTACATCATAATTCTTTCCAAATAATAGAAACCAAGCCAAGGAAACTCTGTAGGGAGAGAGTTGTCCCTGCTTAGAAATAAATACCCAGAAACTCTGACCTGAATCCCTTTGTCTCTCTCCAGGCCCCTACTGACCAAACCCAACCAGAGGTCGGAGGGCATGGGAAACCACTGTTAGAGTCCATACAGATCAATCTCTCTCCAGATGTGAGGCAAAGTAGGACAGAGAGGGGGGCGTGTGGGAGTTCAGTTCAGTTCAGTCGCTCAGTCGTATTGGACTCTTTGCGACCCCATGAAATGCAGCAGGCCAGGCCTCCCTGTCCATCACCAACTCCCAGAGTTTACTCAAACTCATGTCTGTCGAGTCTGTGACGCCATCCAACCATCTCATCTTCTGTTGTCCCCTTCTCCTCCCACCTTCAATTTTTCCCAGCATCAATGTCTTTTCCAGTGAGTCAGTTCTTCACATCAGGTGGCCAAAGTATTGGAGTTTCAGCTTTAGCATCAGTCCTTCCAATGAACACCCAGGACTGTTCTCCTTTTGGATGGACTGGTGTGGGAGAGATCTAAGCAAAGGGGATTTGGAATTTTAACTTTGCTATCATATCTGTACCTTTTTGACTCTTCTGCAAGTTTAATTATTATGTGTTAAAATGTAATTTGAAATCAATTAGACTTTGGACATTTAAGCAGATTAGGTTCAGATAGATGATAAGTGTGTAACTCTACAGTAAAAATAATGTATATTTTGTGCATGTAAGAAAGAGATCTGGAATGAGTTTTAAGGAAGAGGCAAGGGACATAGATCCTTCAGAAAGATTCCTCAGAAGGTTCTATTATAAAGTTATGGAAATAAAAGGGCATAATTAGTTCATCTGGGAACACTTTTGAATCCTTTAAAAACCATTTGGCATTGATATTCTCTATAAGGAAAACTAGATTAAAGAAACCAGTAATTAAAATAGAGAGCTTTAGCTATACGTAATGGAGATGTTCTTTACTGAAATGCTAAGAATAATATTGGCTTGAAGCATTGTGGTGATTTAAGAAAGAAGAAGTAGTAAAGCACAGAGCTGGCTAAGGTGGAATATTTATAGACAGGTTTTAGATGTAAATCAAAACTCTACCAGGAACATTTAGAAAGGAATGGGTAGTTTATTAGGTAAAGGATCAATCTACAACTGTGAGTCAATTGAAAGTTAATAGCAGCTTTGTTAAAGGTCACAGATAAATGGCTACTGTAGTTTTAATGAATATTTTATTCATGTCACCTTTAAATTAGTTACATTTGGAAAGAGTAATGATGTAATGCCAAAGCCTCCTTCCTGGAACATTAAAAGCAAGATTTAATTTTAAGGTTTTAGTACCAGTTATAGTTTTTGATACAAGGTTTTGAGGTATCTGGAGTCTTTTTTTTTTTTAACATTTATTACATGTTAGAGTTTTGAGTTTTTTTTTTTTTTAATATGTATGTTTTACACAAATAATGTAGCAAAAAGAGCAGAGAATTTACAAGAAGATAGACTCATTTTGAACCTGAACTTCATCAGTTATTACCAGAGCAATATAAAAGAAAATCATTTAAACCATTTCTTTGAGCCTCAGTTTTCTGAGAAATGGGAAATACTCAAATTTTTAAGCATTAAGTAAGACAGACTTTTTAATTAATACATTTACCCTCTCTAGTTTTTTCTCTGTAAGAATAGAGCTTCTTTTCTGTGGTTCAATAGCAAGGAAGTCTGATAAAATAAAGAGATAGACCCAGAGAATTTTCATTGTAAACACTATGATAATAAGCATTTACTGAATTGAAGCCCGTGGATTATGAGGGCCAGCTTTAGTAGAGAGTGATAGCCGGAGAGAATGATAGCTTACAGTGATCTCCAAAGAAGAAAATTTAGCTTCGGGACCAAGGACCAGGCTTGATCCCTCAAGAGCTTTTGTGTAGCAGAGTTTTATTAAAGTATCAAAAGGGACAGAGAAAGCTTCTGACATAGACATCAAAAGGGGGCACAGAGACTCCCCACCTTGCTAGTGTTAGCAAGGGAGTTACATACTTTTTAATTAATTATTACAATAAAACAAAAGAATGTCTCAAGTTTGTGAAAATTTTACCAGACCCACTCCCACAAGTTACATTTTAGGATAACAGGATTAGAATTTAACAATAGAAAGATCCTATCAGACCAGCTCCCATAATATACTTTCTAAAATATCAAGATTAGTCAGGAGGTTTTCAGGAAGGAGAAACTGTCCTCAAGCAGGATACATTGCTGTTATATAATCCCTAGTACAGAGTTTAAGCTAAATTGTTTGTCATGTAGTCATCAGTTTCAGGCTTAAAGAAAAAAAAAAAAGTATTATGTGACTAAGACTAAGGAATGTAGAGGGGAAAAAAAAAATTTTTGTCCTTTCCTCCTTTTTGAGAATTCCAGACCCCCATCTCCTCCTCAAGAACCCCAGATCCGTCTCTCCTTGGGGACCCCCGGACTTCTTATCAACCTGTCTAGGAATCAACTGTCTCAGAAACTGCAGGTAGCATTTCTAGATGAGACTTTCAGACATTAAAGGGAAGGAACCTAGAGAGAAGAGGCTTGGACCTGTGAAGCAAGACCCACCTCTAAGTCAGGTATCAGGTACGAGAAAACAAAAAAAAAAAAAATGAGGTAAAAGGAACCAGGTCACTGGAATGAGAATAGATTGGGGAATCCAATGTATTCAAGTGCATAGAGGATATGTGTGTTGGATTACTTTTTCTGGAAAGATGAGCAGTCACACTGTGCAGTGTCTGATAGGTTTTGTGCCCCCTGAAGGCATTATTTCTGCTCTAACAAGATGCCCCAAACAGTCATGAAAGTGTAGAATATTTTGATTGCCCTCCTTAGTATCAGAGACTGAAGCTTTATTAGAAAAAGCTTGTAAGGCATTATGAGATCAGATAATATTAGATAATATTAAATCATTTAGTAACTGAAAATTCTCATGTCAGCTGTCCACATATTGTACATTGCCCTTCACCTGAAATTGGTAAATGCCTTTTAAAAAGTAACTTTTCAAATTAAATGTAAACAAAATAACTGCTTGATACTTGAAAAAGAAACCCAGTTTCATCATTTGTTATGGCTGAGTAGTATTCCATTAGCTATGTACACTACATCTTCTTTAGCCATTCATCCATAGATGAGCACTTCAGTTACATCCACAACTTGGCTGTTATGAATGATGAACATAGGTGTACATACATCTTTTCAAATTAGTATTTTCATATTCTTTGTATAAACATTTGGAAGTGAGATAGCTCAATACTATCATAGTTATATTCTTATTTTTTAAGGATATCCCATACTGTTTCCTATAGTGGCTGTACCAATTTATATTCCCACCAATAATACATGAGAGCTCCCTTTTCTCCACTCCACATCCTCACCAATACCTATTATTTCCTGTCTTCTTGATAACAATCATCTGGCAAATATGAGGTGCTTTTGATTTGCACTTCCCTAATAATTAGGAATATTGAATGTCTTCTCATGTGCCTGTTGGCCATCTGCATATCTTCTTTGGGGAAATGTCTGTCCAATTCTTCTACTTATTTTTTTAAATGATTTTGTTGTTAGTTGTATGAGTTCTTTGTACATTTTTGGATATTAATCCTTAGTTGGACACATCATTTTCAAATATATTCTCTCATTTAGATTGTATTTCTTTATTTGTTTCATTGATAGTTTCCTTTGATGAGCATACATTTTTCTCAGTTTGATGTAATCCCATTTGTTTATTTTTGCCTCTGTTTCTCTTGCCTGTAGAGACATAATTAGAAAAATATTGCTAAGATCAATGTCAAAAGCATACCACTTATGTTTTCGTCCAGGAGTCATATGGTTTCAGGTCTTACATTCAATTCTTCATCCATTTTTAGTTAATTTTTGTGCGAGATCAGTTCAGTTCAGTTCAGTTGCTCAGTTGTGTCCGACTCTTTGTGACCCCATGAGTTGCAGCACGCCAGGCCTCCCTGTCCATTACCATCTCCCGGAGTTCACTCAGACTCACATCCATCAAGTCAGTGATGCCATCCAGCGATCTCATCCTCGGTTGTACCCTTCTCCTCCTGCCCCCAATCTTTCCCAGCATCAGAGTCTTTTCCAATGAGTCAACTCTTCGCGTGAGGTGGCCAAAGTACTGGAGTTTCAGCTTTAGCATCATTCCTTCCAAAGAAATCCCGGGGCTGATCTCCTTCAGAATGGACTGGTTGGATCTCCTTGCAGTCCAAGGGACTCTCAAGAGTCTTCTCCAACACCACAGTTCAAAAGCATCTATTCTTCGGCACTCAGCCTTCTTCACAGTCCAACTCTCACATCCAAAAATGACCACAGGAAAAACCATAGCCTTGACTAGATGGACCTTAATCAGCAAAGTAATGTCTCTGCTTTTGAATATGCTATCTAGATTGGTCATAGGTTGTGCAAGATAGTGGTCTAGTTTCATTTGTTGGTATCTGGCTGTCAAGTTTTCCAAGAATCATTTATTGAAGAGATTATCCTTTCTCCACTGTATGTTCCTTGTTCCTTTATCATTAATTAATTGTACATATAAACATGGGTTTACTTTCAGAACCTCCATTATGTTCCATTGATCTAATTGATCTATGTATCAGTTTTACTGCCCAAATCATGCCATTTTGATTACAATCACTTCATAACACAGTTTAACATCAGACAGCATGGCACCCAGTTTTGTTCTTTTTTTCATGATTGCTTTAGCTATTCAGGTTCTTTTGTGGTTCCATCTAAATTTTACAGTATTTTGTTCTATTTCTATAAAACATGTTCTCTGAAATTTGGTAGACAATGCATTGAATCTGAAGATTGCCTTAGGTAATATGGACATTTTGACAATGTTAATTCTTTCAACCTATAAATATGGGGTATCTTCACCTCTTGGTGTCTTCTTCAATTTCTTTCAGTATATTTTCAGTGTATAGGTCTTTCACATCTTTGATTAAACATATTTCTAGGTATCTTACTCTTTACAGTGATTGGTATATTGGATTATTTTCTTAAATTTATTTTATATTGGCTTTGAATCTTGCAAATTTAATTGTATAGTTTTTCCATTAGTTTTGCAAATAGTGACAGTTTACTTCAGTTTACTTTAGTTCACTCACTCAGTCATGTCTGACTTTTTGCAACCCCATGGACTGTAGCACACCAGGCTTCCCTGTCCATCACCAACTCCCAGAGCTTTCTCAAACTCATGTTCATCGAGTTGGTGATTCCATCAAATCATCTCATCTTCTGTCGTGCCTTCTTCTCCTCCTGCCTTCAATCTTTCCCAGCATCAGGGTCTTTTCAAATCAGTCCGTTCTTCAAATCAAGTGGCCAAAGTATTGGACCTTTCGCTTCAGCATCAATCCTCCCAAGGAATATTCAGGATTGATTTCCTTTAAGATTGACTTGTTGGGTCTCCTTGCAGTCCAAGGGACTCTCAAGAGTCTTCCCCACCACTACAGTTCAAAAGCATCAATTCTTTGGCACTCTGCTTTCTTTACAGTCCAACTCTCACATCCATACATGACTACTGGAAAAACCATAGCCTTGATGAAATGGACCTTTGTTGCCAAAGTAATGTCTCTGCTTTTCAGTATGCTGTCTGGGTTAGTCATAGGTTTTCTTCTAAGGAGCAAGTGTCTTAATTTCATGGCTACAGTCACCATCTTCAGTGATTTTGGAGCCCAAAAAAATAAAGGCTGACACTGTTTCCACTGTTTCCCCATCTATTTCCCATGAAGTGATGGGACCAGATGCCATGATCTTCATTTTCTGAATATTGAGTTTTAGGCCAACTTTTTCACTCTCCTCTTTCATCAAGAGGCTCTTTAGTTCCTCCTCACTTTCTGCCATAAGGGTGGTGTCATCTGCATATCTGAGGTGATTGATATTTCTCCCAGCAATCTGATTCCAGCTTGAGCTTCTTCCAGTTTTACTTACTCATTTCCAATTTTATGTTCCCTATATTTCTTTTTATTGCCTAGTTGCACTGGCTAGGACTTCTAATGTTTTGTTAAATAAGAATAATGAGCGTGAGTATCCTTGTCTTGTTCCTGATCTTAGAGGGATAGCTTTCAAACTTGTACTATTGATTATAATGTCAGATGTGGGTTTGTCATATATGGTTTTACAGTGTGGTGGTGCATCCCTTATATATCTACTTTATTGATAGTTTTAATCATAAATAAGTGTTGAATATTGTCAAATGATTTTACTATATATATTGAGATCATCTTATGCTTTTAATCCTTCATTTGTTACTTTGGTATTTATCATGTTCATTGATTTGTGGATTTTGAACCATCTTTTCATTCCTGAAATAAATCTCATTTGGTCATGATGTATTGTTGAATGTTACTTGCTAATAAAATATTGGGATTTTTGTATCTATATTCCCCCAGAGAAATTGATCTATAATTTTGTTCTTGTGATGTCTTTGATATCAGGGTAATTTTGGCCTCAGAAAATTCATGTCAATGTGTAACAAAACGAATACAGTATTGTAAAGCAAAACAAACTAAAAAATAAAAATTAATTAAAAAAAAAAAAAGAAAATGAGTTAGGAAGTGCTCAACCTCTTCAATTTCTGGGGTTAGTTTGAAAAGGACAGGCATTAAATCTGCTTTGAGTGTTTGGTAGAATTCACCTGTGAAGCTGTTTAGTACTGAACTTTCATTTGGGGGGAGCTTTTTGATTACTGTCTTAATCTCTCTATTACTGATTGTTCTATTTAGATTTTCTACTTCTTTATGATTCAGTTTTAAAAGATTGTATGATTCTAAGAATCTGTTCATATTTTCTAAGTTGTCATATTTGTTGGTATATAGCTGTTTATAATATTCTTATAATCCTCTGTATTTCCATAGTATCCACTGTTATTTCTCATCCTTGATTCTTGATTATATTTATCAGGGCTTTCTCTGTTTTAGTGAGGTTAGCTAACAGTTTGTCAATTTTTTTTTGTTTTTATCTTTTCAAAGAATCAGCTATTGATTTCATTGATATTTTTTATTATCTTTTTATTTTTTATTTATGCTCTGATCTTTATTATTTCCTTCCTTCTACTAACTTTGTGCTTATTTGTTCCCATTTTTTTCTTGTTACTTTAGGTGTAGGGTTAGATTATTTGAGAGTCTTGTGAACATCCCTTAGTTCTGCATTTTCTATATCTCATAGATTTTGTTATGTTGTATTCTCATGTTCATTTGTTTCAGATAGTTTTTTATTGCTCTGATTTCTTCAGTGACTCTGCAGCTGTTCAGCAGAATACTGTTCAGTCTCAACATATTTGTGATTTTTTTCAGTTTTATTCTTGTAGTTGATTTCTAGTTGCATACCATTTTGACCAGAAAATATCTTTAATATGATTGCAATCTTCTTAAAATTTTTAAGACTTGTGTCAAAACCTATGTTCTATCCTTGAGATAGTTCTATGTGCATTTGAGAAGAATGTGTATTCTTCTGCATTTAGGTGGAATGTCCTGTACAAAATTATGAAATCCATCTGGTCTGTTTCATTTAAGACCACCATTTCTTTGTTAGTGTTTTGGTTGGATGATATATCCACTGATGTAAGTGGGCTATTAAAATTCCTTACTATTACTGTGCTACAGTCAATTTCTCCCTTTAGGTATTCTAATAGTTATTTTATGTATTACCATGTTCTTATATAGGTGCCTATATGTTAACCAATCTTATGTCTTCTTGATGAATTGATCCCTTTATATACTGTCCATTTTGACTTGTTATCTTTTTTGGCTTGAAGTATATTTTGTCTGACATTAAGTATGCTTGGAATATCACCTTCCATCCCTTCCATCCCTTTTAGACTATATTTATCTTCACAGATTATGTGTGTCTTTTAGAGGTAACATAGTTGGGTCTTGTTTTTCAATCCATCCAGCCACACTCCCTATCTTTTGACTGATGAACTTCATCCACTTACATTTGGGAGATTATTGACTGAAGAAAACTTATTATAGCTATTCTGTATTTTATTTTCTAGTTTCTCTATAGCTCCAGTGTTTCTTTTTCCTTGTATTTCTGTCTGCCATTTTAGTCTGGTGGTTTTCTCTGATGTTTTTCTCAGTTTCCTCTTTTGCTATGGTTCACGCCTCTGATCTATGTCTATGTTTTGCAGTTATCTTTAGGTCTGAATAAAAATCTCAGATAAAATAGTTCCTTTTCTGTTGATATTATCTCATCTTCATTTACCAAATGAGTTCCATTCTTTCCTTTTCTCCTTTTATGTAATTGTTTCAAATTATTTCCTTTTATGTTCTGAGTTTTATAAAAAATGGAAATTGATATAGTTATTTTTCTGCTTTCTTTTTTCTCTTTCTTTAACCTTTATGATATAATAAAGTATTGAAAACTCATTCTGGAAAACAGTTACAATTTTTCACTCAAAATTCAGTGTAGCCTTTGCCTTTCTTTTTTTCCTAGTAAAAGAGCTCCTTTCAACATTTCTCAGGTGGTAAAGAATCTGCCTGCAATGCAGGAGACCCAGGTTCAATTCCTGGGTTGGGAAGATACCCTGGGGAAGAAAATGGCAACCCACTCCAGTATTCTTGCCTGGAGAATCCCATGGACAGAGGAGCCTGGCAGGCTATAGTCCATGGGGTTGCAAAGAGTCGGGCATGACTTAGCAACTAAACCACCACCACCACCACCACCACCATTTCTTATAAGGCAGGTATAGTGTTTATCTCCTTCAGATTTTGCTTATTTGGGAAAGTATTTCTCCATCATATCTGAATTATAACATTGCTGGATAGGGTATTCTTGGGTGACAGTTTGTATATTTCAGTGTTTTGAAAATGCTATTCCATTTCCTCCTGATATGTAGGGTTCCTGCTGAGAAATCTATTTATAGCCTAATGGAGATTCCTTTGTAGGTCACCATCCTTTTCCCCTGGCTGTCTTTAAAATTTTTTCTTTGTTATTGACTTTAGACAATTTTAGGATTATGGTATTGGAGAAGGTTTTTTTTACATTGAAGTAATTAGGTGTTCTCTTAGCTTCACAGATTTATATACTCAGTTTCTTCTCCAAGATTGGGAAGTTCTCAGCTGTTTTTTTGGATAAACTCTTTGTTTATCTTTGTTTCTTTGGATAAACTCTCTCCTTCCTTTTCCCTCTCTTTTTCTTCCTGGAATACCCATTAACTTAATATTCAGTTCAGTTCAGTCTCTCAGTCGTGACCAACTCTGCGACCCCATGAATCGCAGCACGCCAGGCCTCCCTGTCCATCACCAACTCCCGGAGTTCACTCAGACCCACGCCGATAGAGTCAGTGACGCCATCCAGCCATCTCATCCTCGGTCGTCCCCTTCTCCTCCTGCCCCCAATCCCTCCCAGCATCAAAGTCTTTTCCAATGAGTCAATACCCTTTCTAAAAGAAGCAAGTAGCTCTCATAGAACTTCCTCATTTTTAAGTATCTTATTTGTTTTCCCCTTCTATTTGTATCATTTCTAGATTTTCATCTTCAAGCTCACTAATCCTCTGTTCTGTATGGTCAGCTCGATTTCCAATACTTTCTAATGCATTCTTCATCTTGTTTACTAAATTCTTCAGCCCCAGAATTTCTGTTAGCTTTTTTTCAGACTTTCAATCTTTTTATCTAAGTACTTCTTCTCTTCATTAATTTTATTTCTGAGCTCATTGAACTGCCTTTCTAAGTTTCCTGGTAGCTCACTGAATTCTCTGTCAGTTATATAGCAGTATTCTATGACTTCAAACTTGATTTCTGAAGAACTCTCATTTTCTTTATGTGGAATAGTGTTTCTGTGGTTCTTTACAGTACTTGAAATAATTGTTCTACTGTTGCCTTTGAAGTTAATGACCAGGTTAGAAGTTACCCTTTCATCTGTTTTCCTGTCAGTTCAGTTCAGTCACTCAGTCGTATCCGACTCTTTGCGACCCCATGAATCGCAGTACACCAGGCCTCCCTGTCCATCACCAACTCCCGGAGTTCACTCAGACTCACGTCCTTGAGTCCGTGATGCCATCCAGCCATCTCATCCTCGGTCGTCCCC
>SJXQ01010727.1:3887-14107 GCA_006408695.1 Aepyceros melampus
TGTGTGTGTGTGTGTGTGTGTGTGTGTCTGTGTAGATGTATCACAACTTCTTAATCTTTTTATGTAAATGGACACTTAGGATTCTTCTCTACTTTGGCAATTGTCAGTAATGCTGCAGTAAACATTGGAGTCCATGTGTCTTTTTGATGTAGTGTTTCCATTTTCCTGAGATGTATACTCAGGAGTGAAATTGCTGGATCATATGATAATTCTATTTTTAATTTTTAGAGCACCTTTATATTGTTCTCCAGATTGGCTGCACCCATTTTCATTCCCATTAACTGTGCAAGAAGGAGGGCTCCCTTTTCTCAAAAAGTTCTCTCCAATATTTGGTAGTTATAGACTTTTTGATGATAGCTGTTGTTTGTTCCTTTGATCACCTGGAACTCTGAGTGTACTAGGAGCATATCTGGCTCAGAAACTGTGGGAAGCATTAAAAATTTTCTGTGCCTTTTACTTAAATTAGGCCACTGGACAGCTGCGTCACCTCCTTCAGGTGGAGGCCTGAGGCCTCTCAGTGTGACGTATTTGTCATGTTCTTGTTGGACTAGAAATGCTGGCAATCTGAAAGCGGTTCAGAGTTAAGAGGAGAAAAATGTACTCTCCTGGGGAATAGATAGTGAGAGCCATCTTAAACTGTGAGCACTGTGGCAAGTGATTTAGTGGAAAATGAAGTTATTTTGAAATGGAACAGTTTACCCTGGAGGGCTTTCCAAAACCTCTCTGTGGAAGATTAACTGTGTGTCAGTCCTGTTATCTTCTCTAAACTCATTATTTTTAAAAAATTTTGTAAAGTAAAAATAATAATAAATGATAAATGGTTAAAAAAAAATCCCCCCCCCCCTGTGTTACTGTGGTAAAATGCCCACTTCTTGATGGAGGAAAGTGATGACAATTTGGAGCCTGCCCTTGAATAGAGGTTTGCCTTTTTATCTGTTGAGTTGTTTTAATCACTCATATAAATATGCTAGGACTTTAGTAGTTAAAGCACCATAACAGGCACCACTGGGCTCCAGGGATGGTATCACTGAGAGTCAGCCTTGAACCATTGATAGGTGAATAGGAGGAAGACGTCTGGTACAAGAGTAACTGTAGCCAGAGATGGACTCTGCACAGTTCCATGTGGTCAGGAGGCAAAGCAAAGGCATTTCAAAAAAAGGTCCCATTCTTAGCTGCCTTAGACATGCTATGTTTTCTGACACTTCTTCTATTGTCTGAATGATAAAGAATCTTACTAAATGCGTTCTTCAGCTTTTCAAATATATATTGTACTATGAATATTTATAATAAAGCATATGGCAGTTTAAAAATTGTCCAAGAACTTGCCCAAGAAGTATTTTAGAAAGAAAAAAAAGAATTTCACCCAATGAAAAAAGTCTTTTATCAAGAGTCAAGAACCTTGAGCAGACATGAGAGTCTGTTCTCAAGCAGAACCTTGAGAGTCCTCCCATTTCTGTGTAAATATTGGAAGATTGTAGCACTGGAGAGAGAGTGAATGGAACCTCAGTGTAATCAATTAAGTATTGATTTAAAATATTTTTAAAGTATTAATTTAAAAGTTTTTCATCTATTTGTGTCCTCTTTGATTTCTTTCATCAGTGTTTTATAGTTTTCTAGATATAGGTTTTTTGTTTCTTTAGGTAGATATATTCCTAAGTATTTTATTCTTTTCATTGCAATAGTGAATGGAATTGTTTCCTTAATTCCTCTTTCTGTTTTCTCATTGTTAGTGTATAGGAATGCAAGGGATTCCCATGTGTTAATTTTATATCCTGTAACTTTACTATATTCATTGATTCAGTTCAGTTCAGTTCAGTCGCTCACTCGTGTCCGACTCTTTGTGACCCCATGAATCGCAGCACATCAGGCCTCCCTGTCCATCACCAACTCCCAGAGTGCACTCAGACTCGCGTCCATCAAGTCAGTGATGCCATCCAGCCATCTCATCCTCGGTCGTCCCCTTCTCCTCCTGGCCCCAATCCCTCCCGGCATCAGAGTCTTTTCCAATGAGTCAACTCTTCGCATGAGGTGGCCAAAGTACTGGGTTTCAGCTTTAGCATCATTCCTTCCAAAGAAATCCCAGGGTTGATCTCCTTCAGAATGGACTGGTTGGATCTCCTTGTAGTCCAAGGGACTCTCAAAAGTCTTCTCCAATTTTCTGGTAGAGTCTTTAGGGTTTTCTATGTAGAGGATCATGTCATCTGCAAACAGTGAGTTTTACTTCTTCTTTTCCAACCTGAATTCCTTTTATTTCTTTTCCTGTTTTGATTGCTGTGGCCAAAACTTCCAAAACTATGTTGAATAGCAGTGGGGAGAGTGGGCACCCTTGCCTTGTTCCTGACTTTAGGGGAAATGCTTTCAATTTTTCACCATTGAATATAATGTTTGCTGTGGGTTTGTCATATATAGCTTTTATTATGTTGAGATATATTCCTTCTATTCCTGCTTTCTGGAGGGTTTTTATCATAAATGGATGTTGAATTTTGTCAAAGGCTTTCTCTGCATCTATTGAGATAATCATATGGTTTTTATCTTTCAATTTGTTAATGTGGTGTATTGCATTGATTGATCTGCAGATATTAAAGAATCCTTGCATCTCTGGAATAAAGCCCACCTGGTCATGATGTATAATCTTTTTAATATATTGTTGGATTCTGTTTACTAGAATTTTGTTAAGGATTTTTGCATCTAGGTTCATCAGTGATATATATTGGTCTGTAGTTTTCTTTTTTGTGGCATCTTTGTTTGGTTTTGGTATTAGAGTGATGGTGGCCTCATAGAATGAGTTTGGAAGTTTATGTTCCTTTGCAATTTTCTTCAAGAGTTTTAGTAAGATAGGTGTTAGCTCTTCTCTAAATTTTTGGTAGAATTCAGCTGTGAAGCCGTCTGGATCTGGGCTTTTGTTTGCTGGAAGATTTCTGATTACAGTTTCGATTTTCGTGCTTGTGGTGAAAAAGTTGGCTTAAAGCTCAACATTCAGAAAATGAAGATCATGGCATCTGGAAACAGTGGAAACAGTGTCAGACTTTATTTTTTTGGGCTCCAAAATCACTGCAGATGGTGACTCAGCCATGAAATTAAAAGGCGCTTACTCCTTGGAAGAAAAGTTATGACCAACCTAGATAGTATATTCAAAAGCAGAGATATTACTTTGCCGTCTAAGGTCCATCTAGTCAAGGCTATGGTTTTTCCTGTGGTCATGTATGGATGTGAGAGTTGGACTGTGAAGAAGGCTGAGCGCCGAAGAATTGATGCTTTTGAACTGTGGTGTTGGAGAAGACTCTTGAGAGTCCCTTGGACTGCAAGGAGATCCAACCAGCCCATTCTGAGGGAGATCAACCCTGGGATTTCTTTGGAAGGAATGATGCTAAAACTGAAGCTCCAGTACTTTGGCCACCTTATGCGAAGAGTTGACTCATTGGAAAAGACCCTGATGCTGGGAGGGATTGGGGGCAGGAGGAGAAGGGGACGGCCGAGGATGAGATGGCTGGATGGCATCACGGACTCAATGGACGTGAGTCTGAGTGAACTCCGGGAGTTGGTGATGGACAGGGAGGCCTGGCATACTGCGATTCATGAGGTCTCAAAGAGTCAGACATGACTGCGTGACTGAACTGAACTGAACTGAACTGGTGCATCTGTTAAGAATTTTGTATTTCTTCCTGGTTCAGTTTTGGAAAGTTACACTTTTCTAAGAATTTGTCTATTTCTTCCAAGTTGTCCATTTTATTGGTATATAGTTGCTGATAGTAGTCTCTTATGAGCCTTTGTATTTCTGTGTTGTCTATTGTGATTTCTCCATTTTCATTTCTAATTTTCTTGATTTGATTTTTCTCCTTTTGTTTCTTGATGAGTATAGCTAATGATTTGTCAATTTTATTTATCTTCTCAAAGAACCAGCTTTTAGCTTTTTTATTTTTGCAATGGTCTTTTTTGTTTCTTTTGCATTTATTTCTGCCCTAATTTTTAAGATTTCTTTCCTTCTACTAATCCAGGGGTTCTTAATTTCTTCCTTTTCTAGTTGCTTTAGGTGTAGAGTTAGGTTATTTATTTTGACTTTTTTCTTGTGATGTCCATCAGCAGATGAAGGAAAAGAAAGCTGTGGTACATATACACAATGGAATATTACCCAGACATTAGAAAGAATACATTTGAATCAGTTCTAATGAGGTGGAAGAAACTGGAACCTATTATACAGAGTGAAGTAAGCCAGAAAGAAAAACACCAGTACAGTATACTAACGCATATACATGGAATTTAGAAAAATGGTAACAATGACCCTGTATGTGAGATACCAGAAAAGACACAGATGTATAGAACAGTCTTTTGGACTCTATGGGAGAAGGCGAAGGTGGGATGATTTGAGAGAATAGCACTGAAACATGTATATTATCATATGTGAAACAGATCGCCAGTCCTGGTTCCATGCGTGAGACACAGTGCTCAGGGCTGGTGCACTGGGATGACCCACAGTGATGGGATGGAGAGCGAGGTGGGAGGGGGGTTCAGGATGTATGAGAAAAGCCACTACAATATTTTAAAGTAATTAGCCTCCAATTAAAATATATAAGTTAAAAAAATAAAAAATTTTCGCTAAACATGTTCTGTTGGAACTTTATACCCAGTAAACCATGTTTTCTAGTTTCTTCTGAAGTGTATAGACAAGTTAACACACAATATTGATCTTTAAATTTGAAAAAAAAAATAATGAAAGTGAAAAGTCACTCAGGAAAATGAGTGTTAGTAGTATCGAATCTTAAATTAGCAATGCCCAAATTTATCTCTCAGTATATCCCAAACTGAGATGCTAGTAAATTCTCTTTCTTACCAATGTTATCATCAGTATATTATGTGCAAAATCACCCAACAGATATAAGAACAAAAAACATACAGATACTAAAATTTCCAGTTTTAGAGCTTCTTAGGTTTGCTGAACCCGGGAAACACCAGATCAATAAATTATCTATTGGGTTGAGAACAAGCTTATCAATACCAAGCATTTGCCACTTGAAAAAGAATTATTCATAGACATCAGAATATTGCATGCACCAGAACATTGCATGCTGTTGGACAGCTGAGTCCCATGACTTGCTGCTGTAGTTGATATCAGGTTAGAAATTTTTTTTTTCTTGAAAAATCAGAAAGGAAATGATTTAAAGGGCAGTCACTGTTGTGCTTCCAGACACTGATATGAGTCAAAGAATGTGCAGCAAACTTTAGTTTCCCTGTCTAAGTCCATTATAGACAGGCCACTTGTCATGCTGAACTAGAACTAGTCTCACAAGAGACAGAGTTTTGGGTCTTGGGTTCTCTCTCCAGCTCTGTAATCAACTCACTGTGAGGTAATAAGGGGATATTTATCAAACACTGCGTGGGTCTCACATGAGAAAAACCATGTAAACAAGAAGCATTGTTATGAGTTAAAGACCTCCCAGCCCCACAGGCCTTGGAGTCAATGTGACTATTCAGTGGAATAGGATGTAGGGAAAGTTCATATTTTGGCTAATGCTTAGCTGGAGACCATTTAATTAAGAACTGTTTTGGAGGATTTTCCTTGGTATTTTAATGAAGTTCAATTCATCATGCTTATTATCCCAGTGCCCGTTCACATTCTGGCTGGGAGCTGGGAACACGGGTGACTGCCCCTCCTTGGTGTGGCCTTGTCGGTGGCACATCATTAATACAGGCTCAGCACCTCAGCTGATCACCCTGTGCACATACAGCTTTTCAGCTTTAGTCTGTTGACCTTTAGTCAAAGTCCAAAATTACTAATTCTCGTTGAGATGGATGCATGATGCCAGACCAATAGGCATCTTGTAATTTGTACCTGCCGTTGAGAATTAAAGAATGAAAGAATCTAGAGTCTTCTCTCGCACTGAGAACAGACTTCTAGAGTCAGGAAACATAGATTTGTACAGTCCTCCCATTAATATATGAATATAGGATTGGAAAAGACCCTGATGCTGGGAGGGATTGGGGGCAGGAGGAGAAGGGGATGACCGAGGATGAGATGGCTGGATGGCATCACGGACTCAATGGACGTGAGTCTGAGTGAACTCCAGGAGTTGGTGATGGACAGGGAGGCCTGGCGTACTGCGATTCATGGGGTCGCAAAGAGTTGGACATGACTGACAACTGAACTGAACTGAAGGATTTAGAACTGGAGAAAGAGTGAATGGAACCTCCATGTAATCAGTTAAGTATCTTACTATGGTGGCTCATTATTGTGAAAAGCACACCAGATGAAACAAGCAGAAGTAAAAACAATTGTTGTTGTTGTTCAGCCGCTCAGTCATGTCTGACACTTTGCAACCCCATGGACTGCACCACGCCAGGCTTCCCTGTGCTTCATCGTCTCCTGGAGCTTGCTCAAACTCATGTCCATCGAGTCGGTGATGCCATCCAACCAGCTCGTCCTCCATCATCACCTTCTCCTCCTGTCTTCAAACTTTCCCAGCATCAGGGTCTTTTCCAGTGAGTTTCTTCACATCAGGTGGCCAAATTATTGGAGCTTCAGATTCAGCATCAGTCTTTCCAATGAATATTCAGGGCTGATTTCCTTTAGCGTTAACTGGCTCTATCTCCTTGCAGTCCAAAGGGGTCCTCTCCTCCAACACCTCATTTCAAAGGCATCGATTCTTCAGCACACAGACTTCTTTATGGTCCAACTCTCACTTCCATACATGACTATTGGAAAAACCATAGCTTGGACTCTATGGACCTTTGCCTGTAAAGTAATGTCTCTGCTTTTTAATATGCTATCTAGATTGGTCATAGCTTTTCTTCCAAGGAGCAAGCATCTTTTAACTTCATGGCTGAAGACACCATCTGCAGTGATTTTGGAACCCAAGAAAATAAAGTCTGTCACTGTTTCCATTGTTTCCACATCTATTTGCCATGAAGTGATGGGACTGGATGTCATGATCTTAGTTTTTTAAATATTTAATTTTAAACCAGCCTTTTCACACTCCTCTTTCACCTTCATCAAGAGGCTCTTTAGTTCCTCTTCACTTTCTGCCATAAGGGTGGTGTTGTCTACATATCTGAGGTTACTGATATTTCTCCCTGCAAACTTGCTTTTAGCTTGTGCTTCATCTAGGCCAGCATTTCACATGATGTACTTAGCATATAAGTTAAATAAGCAGAGTGACAATTACGGCCTTGACATATTCCTTTCCCAATTTAGAATCAGTCTGTTGTTCCATGTCCAATTCTGACTGTTGCTTCTTGATCTGCATACAGGCTTCTCAGGAGGCAGGTAAAATGATCTGGTATTCCCATCTCTTTAATAATTTTCCATATTTGTTGTGATCCACAAATTCAAAGGCTTTAGCATGCTCAATGAAGCAGTAGAAGTTTTTCTGGAATTCTCTTGTTTTTTCTATGATCCAGTAGATCTTTGCAGTTTGATGTCTGCTTCCTCTATCTTTTCTAAATCCAGCTTGACTATCTAGAAGTTCTTGGTTCACATACTGTTGAAGCCAAGCTTAGAGATTTTTGAGCATTACTTTTCTAACTTGTAAAATGAGTGCAATTGTAGTGCATTTTGAATATTCTTTGGCATTGCCTTTCTTTGGGATTGAAATGAAAACTAATCTTTTCCAGTCCTGTGGCCACTGCTGAGTTTTCCAAATTTGTTGGCATATTGAGTGCAGCACTTTAATAGCATCATCTTTTAGAATTTGAAATAGCTAGCAGGAATGACATCACTACTTTTGTTCGTAGTGATGCTCCCTAAGGCTCTCTTGACTTTAGAGTCCAGAATGTCTGTCTCTAAGTGAGTTCCTACACCATCGTGGTTATCTGGGTCATTAAGATCTTTTTTTGATGTAATTGTTCTGTGTCTTCTTGCCACCTCTTCCTTATATCATCTGCTTCTGTTAGGTCCATACCATTTTTGTCCTTTATTATGCCCATCTTTGCATTGGAGAAGGCAATGACAAACTACTTCAGCATTCTTGCCTTGAGAGTCCCATGAACCATACAAAAAGGCAATAGGGTATGAGATTGAAAGGTAAACTCCCCAGGTCCGCAGGCGCCCAATATGTTACTGTAAAAAAGTGGAAAAATAGCTCCAGGTGGAACAAAGAGGCTGAGGCAAAGCAGAAACTGTGCTCAGTTGTGAATGTGTCTGGTGGTGAAAGTAAAGTCCAATTTTGTTAAAAAAAAAAAAAAGAAGAAAAAAAAAGAAACTTGGAATGTTAGGTCCATGAATCAAGGTAAATTGGAAGTGGTCAAATAGGAGATGGCAAAAATGAACATCAACATTTTAGGAATCAGTGAAATGAAATGGATGGAAATGTGTGAATTTCATTCAGATAACCATTATATTTACTACTGTGGGCAACAATGCCTTAGAAGAAATGGAGTAGCCCTCATAGTCAGCAAAAGAGTCTGAAATGAAGTGCTTGGGTGCATTCTCAAAAATGACAGAATAATCTCGGTTCGCTTCCAATACAAAGTGTTCAATATCACAGTAATCCAAGTCTGTGCTCCAACGACTAATGCCAAAGAAGCTGAAATTGAATGGTTATGTGAAGACGTACAAGACCTTCTAGAACTAACACCAAAAAAGATGTCCTTTTGATCATAGGGGACTGAAATGCAAAAGTATGGAGTCAAGAGATACCTGGAGTAACAGGCAAGTTTAGCCTTGAAATGCAGAATGAAGCAGGGCAAAGGCTAACAGAGTTTTGCCAAGAGAACACACTGGTCATAGCAAACACCCTCTTCCCACAACACAAGAGACAACTGTACCCATGGACACCACGAGATGGTCAATACCAGAATCAGATTGGTTATATTCTTTGCAGCTGAAGATGGAGAAGCTCTATATAGTCAGCAAAAACAAGACTGGGAGCTGACTGTGTTTCAAATCATGAACTCATTCAAAATTCAGACTTAAACTGATGGAAGTAGAGAAAACCACTAGGCCATTTAAATATGGCTGAGATCAAATCCCTTATGATTATACAGTGGAAGTGACAAGAGATTCAAGGGATTAGATCTGATAGAGTGCCTGAAGAATAGGAGGTGGTGATCAAAACCATCCCCAAGAAAAAGAAATGCAAAAAGGCAAAATGGTTGTCTGAGGAGGCCTTACAAATAGCTGAGAAAGAGAGAGAAGCAAAAGGCAAAGGAGAAAAGGAGATATATCCCTCTGAATGCAGAGTTCCAAAGAATAGTAAACAAGAATAAAAAGCCTTTCTAAGTGACCAATGCAAAGAAAATGACTGGGGGAAGAAGCATTAAATGATCAGGATGTGAAACACTGCTATCCCATTTCATGCCATGTCTGCACTCATCCAAGCTGACACCCTACACAAGGCCTGGGCAGAGATGTGGGGGGTGTGTGTGTGTACTAAGGACATTTGTTGGGAAAGGGGGATGAGAGAGCCAGAAATTGCAGAAAAACCCAAAGTAGAAAGTGGAGATGACCTTCTCAACATGATTATCTTGATATATCAAAAATAGAGAGGCCCCCTTTTAAGCCTACACTGATTTAGCCTTGAGTAACTTCTTTGTAATTCACTGGGGAAAGTATTTTTAAATTAAGAGTTTCTTTTTCTTCAGTTTTTATATTGCTTATATAAAATTTCTGCAGATTTTATTTTAAATCATCCAAAGACAGTGCCAGACGTCATTTCTTCCAGCATCAGCTGCCATAATTTGCTTCTAAGTTGACAAGTTTGAGTTAGTATTGATGGAAATCATCTTCATGTGAAGGTTCTTTACTCTCAGTTCGAATGGCGTTTGCAAGATACCACACGTTCCTTATTTTACTGAACTCTAGTTAAATCTGCTTTTCCACCAACCCGGCTGTCCACTTGTTGAAGAGTCTTTGCACAAAGAATCCAGAAGCGCTGCCCCACCCCCTTTCCCTTGGTTGTGCAGGCGTCCTCTGGATACATGGACTGGGACCAGAGTGGCCCAAGGCTCCTCCTCGTTCTCCCGCTCATGACCGCTCCCTCTTGGCTGTCAGCCCCACTCTTCTCTGCTGATCCCCCATTATCTGTTGACTTGGCCTTCACAGTATCTGAGTCACCTGAAGCTTGGCTTCAGAAGACATTGTTCACGAGCGCAGGGGTTCACAAGTCTGTTGGCCCTGTGGCGGGTTGGCTGCAAGGAGGGGGCTGCCCTGCCACCTCCGCGGGTGCTGTCTAGGACTGGGAGCAGGCCCCCTCCACTGCCGAGTGCTTCTCCAGTTTCTACCGCTTGTC
>SJXQ01010727.1:14433-56242 GCA_006408695.1 Aepyceros melampus
AAGGGATAGAACTGGGAAGGATGAGTCTGAGGTGTGTTTTTTGTTTTTTTTTACCAGCCCCTCAAAGAAAAGCCCTGATCATTCCTCACACCTGCTGAAAAGGAAAGCCAAGACACCTCAGTCAGAAAGTCTTGACTGACTGGGAATGTGGAAGAAAGCATGGCCTTGGCGGTCTTAGTTCTGGGCCACAGGAAGACAGAGGCTGTGTCTCAATATATTGTTATGATATAAAGTACAGAATGAAAACAGGAGGGAGAGTACCTGAGAGAAAAAAAAAAAATGCTAATTGGTCCCCTTTGGGAAACAATGTGGTAGAAGAATAAGGTTTTTAAATGAACAGTCTTTGCCATCCTGATTTGTGCTTATCACAAATTCAGCCCTTATAAAGATAATACTATAATATCCACTCATACAATTCTTCATCTTGAAAATCAACATCGCCAACCAAGGAGAAAACAAGCTCTTTTACCAAATCTACAAAAAATTATATTATTCTCACTAACAGATTTGAAACATGTATTTTGTTAATGTCTTTAGAGTTAAGGGTTAGTATTTTACCTCTTTTTACTTAATTTTTAAATGTGATTGATTTTATCATCTTCTTTCAAGTGAAAAACTAATGATCAGATTTCCATATATACACACACACACACACACACACACACATATATGTATAATAAACTATGTATATATCGTTCATGCTGTTATATTGCTTTTATGGTTTGTTTTGTGTGTATTTGTGTTTTTCTCCTATTTATTGCTTTGTTAACTGTCTTCATTCTTATTTGAGATACCTTGCATCCTTTCTGTTTGTTAACAATATATATTATGAATTTCTATCATTCCTCTTAATAAGCTTTTATTTAGTGATAAGAGAAGATAGTAAGGGTGTTGGAGTTACTAGATAACTGCGAAGGGTCAGAAAACTTGTGGTTGAAGCCACTGTTTTTCTGCTTGACTTCTGAGTACTCCTTTCTTTCTGTTTCTGTGTCACATATTTCCCTGCTCAAGAGAATTTTATCTTAGCAGTTGGGAGCAATTGGTAGAATACAAAAGGCAGTATTACTACTCAATCTCACAATTTTGTTAAGTGAATGATTAATGTAAGAAGAAAAGGTAACACATTTGTTTGTTATGTTCTTTAGCATTAAGAGCAAGTGATCTTTTTCTTTTTTCAGTTAATATTTTCAAGAACTGAGCATGCATAGTTAACTACTAGCAATCTGTGACTGCATATGGTTCATGATATTTTTACATTTGTCCCTCTTTTTGCTAAGGAAGCTAATGTTGATATTTTACATACAGTCTTTCACTTAATTGCCTTCACTATCCTTAGATTCTTGTACTATTATCCCTACTTTACACAAAATGATTCAGATAGATTAACTAGTACAAAGCACCATGTATGTCTATGGCCAAGACTGAATTTGAAAATATCTCTCTGTTCAGTTCAGTCGCTCAGTCGTGTCCGACTCTTTGTGACCCCATGAACCGCAGCACGCCAGGCCTCCCTGTCCATCGCCAACGCTCGGAGTTCACTCAAATTCACATCCATCGAGTTGGTGATGCCATCCAGCCATCTCAACCTCTGTCTTCCCCTTCTCCTCCTGCCCTCAATCCCTCCCAGCATCAGAGTCTTTTCCAATGAGTCAACTCTTCACATGAGGTGGCTAAAGTACTGGAGTTTCAGCTTTAGCATCATTTCTTCCAAAGAAATCCCAGGGCTGATCTCCTTCAGAAAAGATATCTTTAATATCTGTAAAGATGATTATACTTTTAAAGCATCTTTGGAAACAAATCTATTCATTTTGGAACATTCATTACATGTGCACTAAGTAATTAACAATTGACTAGTTATGATAAAATATATATGGGTGTGAGTGTGTGCAGGTGTGTGTGTGTTTGTATCCAATTCTGAGAGCAAGATGACAGCGTTAAGCTTTGGAAATTGTTGAAATTTGGGGAATATAAACTAGATGTAGGAAAGAGGGCAGATTATATTCTGTGAGAATAGCATCATCTCTCTTGCTTTTTTATTATTAAAATCAATGCACACTTTTTGTAGAAAGATTTTCAAAATATGAAGAAGAAAAGCTGTACCTGTCATGTGCTTACTCAGAATAACTTGCTGGTGTTTATCTATTCTTTTATTTTTCCACATTCGTGTCTGATGTCTAACATTTTGCATCCTGCTCTCTCTCTTATACACAACTCCCCTTATTTTTAATGCTTTTGAAAAATTGTTTTTAAAGTTGTGAAACACCGTCATGTTGATGTGCTGTAATTTATTTAGCCAATATCTCATCAGCAAATTGTATTTCCTCAAATTTCACTATAATAAATAAGCCTTTAATTAAAAAAAAAAAAAAGAATCCCCCCTGTACATGAGATTCCGCTCACATCACTAATTTTCGCTCGACTCTACAGCTCTTGAATGAGATTAATGATCTAGAATGTGCAGATTCATGCTCCAGGAAATACATCTTTGCTTGTTCTTATTTTTGTTGTTGTTTTGTGCATCTTTCAGTAAGCTTTGTGTCTAGAGAGATGTGAACAACAGAACACGTCCGAGCTGATTGTACAATAAAGAGGGAGTTTTGATTGAATGGATCAGGACACTTAGTAAACACCAGGGGGGCAGCTGGCCTGGCTGCTGGCCCCAGGCATTAGAATGCTCACCTGTCTCTATGAAGTTCATGGTCGTGGCCAGGACTCTCTAAAGAAAAGCCCTCCCACCCTCCATGAGTAGGATGAAAAATAACATGTTCTTAGCTGCTGTATTTGCCTTCCTAGTGCCATCACTAGGAAGTGAACAAGGCTGTCTCAGTCTCGACCCCACACCTCCAGGAACTGAGTCTGACTGACCTGGCTGGATCAGGTGTGCCTTTCAGTCCGTGGTCAATGTGTCAATGTGAGGCTGGACTCTGAGCAGGAGAGACAGGGTGTAGACTTGCAAAGGCCCCACCCATGGGCCTGCGCCTCTCGTAGGACATTTATAAGTCATTCAGTCTGCACTGGGTTTGCTCTTTTTGTATGATGGAAGTGTGTCATATTTACCTTCATGATTTTTAATGCATCTTTCTGAAGAGCACATCTTTCTGACTTTTAAAGCATCTTTCACTCTTTAGATGAAATTCCTGATATGGAAATTGAGATAATAAGACTCTTTTTGGTAATACTAAATTGCTTTGTGTCATATTATCCTTTGAATAAACACATGCAAAATGGGAATTCTAAATCATTGTTTCGATATATGCCAATGGTCACAGTATGGATTGAATGAAAACCTCTCTTTATGTCTGACTTCATCCCACTTGGATAAGTTTAATTACTTTGATCTTTCTGTCACCAGTGAAAAGTGAGAGAGCCTGGGTATGTTCATAATATGTGTTAAAATCTGTACCTATAAAATAATACTAAATTTTTTAGGAGAAATGGGATAGACTTTATTTGAAACTTTCCAAAGTTATTAAAAATATTGATAAACTATGCATTTAATATTTATTAAACTTTAAATATATATTTTAATATATTTAACATTGTGGGAAGTCATATACATTATTCATTTAAATGTACTTGTTGTAACACTTTAACCATTTTTTAATACAAAAAGACATCATGAATTGAAATAATACTATCTAACTAGAGTATTCTTTTTCCAGAATAAAAAGTAGCAAGCTATTGTAAACTATAGTATCCTAAAGTCCAAAATTAAAAGTAAATATTTTCTGAAAGCCTTTACATTTATATTGAACTTTCCAGATAGCATACTATATTCATACATATATATATATATATATATCTTATATATACATACTACATATATAATACACTAAATTATATAAGTATGGTATAAAAAAAAACCCTGTAAGAAGTAAATTATTGTAATTTGAAAAGCTTGGCATGCTATGGTTCATGGGATCGCAACTGGTTGGACCTGACTTAGAGCCTGAACAACAACAAACAATTCATCATTGAGAACATTTAAAAAACTGTAAAAAAAAAAAATTAAGATACGTTAGAAGAGCTTATCTAAAGGAACTAACAAAAAATTCTAAGCCCATTAATCAAGTTTCCCACTAACTTCAAGAAAGGCAGGCAAGTCAGCATTTACAGGGGATACATCACATGGAAAGAATTGTGCTGGGCTCTTCCTTATAATTTAGAGCTTCAAGGTTTATTGTCTCTAATTTTCAGAGCAGGAGGTGGATGCTCCTGAGGTTTTAAGACCTTCTCAAAGTCACATGCATAGTACGTACCAGCTGTTGTTCAGTCGCTCCGTCGTGTCCGACTCTTTGCCACCCCATGGACTGCAGCACGCCAGGCCACCCTGTCCATCACCAACTCCCAGAATTTACTCAGACTCATGTCCATTGAGTCAGTGATGCCATCCAACCGTCTCATCTCTGTCATCCCCTTTTCCTCCTTTCTTCAATCTTTCCCAGTATCAGGGTGTTTCCAGCCACTGGGGACTGGCCATGGACTTCCCATGGGAGGACCAGCTTAGGTCACCTGTCCAATCATATGGACCCCCAATCACCACAACCAGGACGATGGGGCATGTTGATCTGACTGATCACACCACATGGCCATTGGAGGAAGTGCTGAGTGCTAATTGGCGTAAGCTCACTGAATCCTTGGCCCCAGAGTGGACTTCTTTCATCAAAATCCAGTGACTGGAAGAGCTGGGGTTTTGTTATGAAGGGAAAAAAAAGAGGGAAATAGATACAGTGGCGATAACAATGATGCCCCTGAAACCAGAAAGTCATTTACTTCAAGGCTGAAGTCAAACATTATAGTACCTATTATAGTACATATTAGAGTGTGTCAAATATGTGCATTATAGTACGTATCATACATCAAATTTACAAATAGGAAGCAGGAGATGAAAGCACAGCTGAAGAGATGGGTCCATCTAGATAGCTAGCTTCTTAGAATCAAATGGTCTCTCTTATTTCCTAAAAGCAGTTCCACCGACAGGGATACATTTTGAAGACATCTTGTTGGCAGTGCATGCCTCAGTCAAGAAATGTTGTCTTTTCATCTTTGGAAGTGACAATAATTATTCTTGATTACACAGCCACGTCAAAAGTTAATGTTTCTGAATTTAAAAGACATGCATGTGTGTATGTGTGTATGTGTGTGTGTGTGTTTCTATTCACATGAGAAGCTGTCTAACACGTGTTGACTGGCTCTCAAGTCAGCTCACTGTCACCAGTCCCTCTTCACTTCCCTGTCCTACACACTTCGTAATTTAATACACTTGCCCACGCCATCAAGTGTGAAAGTACAATGATGGGAACATGGTTTCTCACTGCATGTCGTTTCAAAGGGTGGAGGAAATCCAGAGCAAAATGTATTCATATTGCAAAGTAACATTAGTAGGGGGAAGTCTGAGGTTGAATTAAGTGACCCAATGCTTTCAGATTCATATTACTTTCCAGGCTCATTTTTCTAGGTAGAATTTTAGTGACAACGAAACACACATTTCTCAGATTCAGTTCAGTGACCAGTGCTGCAGCCTGCATTTTTCCAGTGCACAAATTGATCTGAATTGATCCCAAGCACAGTGCTGCTTTGAAATGCAATGTGTATATGTATAGTTGCCCTTTTACCAAAGACTGTGAATTTTTAAATGACTTAAAGTATATATTTGATTCATTTTCATGGCCTATTGTATCACATCATTTGCATACATTGCTCACCATAGAATTCATGCAGAATCTTCAAACAAATGATAAGCTGTTATATCTAATATTCTAGAAATATGGTTTTAAATCTGCATTGTTAGAGATAAAACAACTAGCAATTAATTGGGGCAGTGACCATCTACTTTTAAAATCAATAAAAGAGAATTTGAACTGCATAACCATTTTATATAATTTATGCAGACATTACTTATGCATAAAGCTTCATTTAAAGAAATTAAGTAGTTATAGAAACCAATAAATTTAAGATTCAGCAAATGTTTGCTGTCTGGGCTCTTTTAAATAATTATGTTGTTTGATCCTCCTAACCTCTTCATTAATATTACCTCCTTGTAGAAAAATTATCAGTAAGAAAGGAAGGAGATTAAGAGGTTTATTGCAGTTTTTGTGGTATAAACATTTTTCCAGCCCCCAAGTTGGAGTTTGGGACCGGATATCAGAAGTGAAAGCTAGGCTCGTCAAATTCTAGAATAGTGATGTGTATGCATGAGAGGGGAAGGTGGCTGGTCTAAAAATAAACAGAGCTGAGTTACTTAGATTTGTTATTAGGAATCTAAAGAGAACTAAAGAGTCTATAGCAGAACTAAAGAGTCTTCTATATTTTGAATTTCAACAACACTAGAAAAGGATTGATATTTTAATGTTTATCAAGTAGGCATGAGTTGAAAGTAGTTTTAAAGCATCTATCAGTAAGATTGATTGGATAGCATCACCACCTCAGTGGACATGAATTTGAGCAAACTCCAGAAGATAATGGAGGACAGAGGAGCCTGATGTCACAAAGTCAGACACGACTTAGCAACTAAACAATAGCATCAGTAAGATGGCTGCTTTGGGAGTAGAAAAGTTCACCCTGGAAGTGTGTTCCTTGCTGCCAAGGTGACCACACAGGGCCAGGACCTGTAACTTGCTCTTCACTCCCTCCTGCAGGTTTGGCCAGGGAGGCAGTGGTGGGAAGGGTCCTGAGAGACCCCTGCAAGGGTGGTGAATGTGAGGTCCCCTGGGGGGGTGATTAGGGCCACAGAGGTTATTGTAACAGGGACAAATGCCATGGAGACTTGGGCAGAGTCCTGTTGTTGCCTGTCCACGGGGGATGGACAGAGCCAGTATGAGGCCACCATAGCACCGTTGCTGGTCTGGAGGCTGGAGTCCTGGTGTGGCCCATGAGCCATGTGTTAGCATCACTGGAGATCATGTCCACCATGATGGGATTCGAGGCTGACCTCTGACCGGCAGTGTCCCAGTTAGCAAAACCAGACTCTGGTCATGGGGTATTCAAGGTAACTTTGCCAAAATCTGGGAAGAAGCGAGGCAACTTGGCTAGTAATTTAAATTAACATATGGTATTAACAACAGACCTCCTCAAAGATGTGTTTATCCGAGATAAATATGGAGAGAGTGTTTTTCATTAATTGGTGAACTCTATACATTTATCTTTTCACTTTAATTTCTGGATATATTATCAGATGTTTTCTACAAAAAAATAATAAGATGCCTTCCAAATCTCAGTGAGTGTGATTTCTACAGTAACGTAACTATTCTGTATGGTTATCTGTACAAAGAGCAGCAAAACAATGTCCAGCTGTAGATGTAACAGTTGATGGAAGTAAAGTCCAATTCTGTAAAAACAAGATCACATAGGAACCTGGAATGTCATTAAGTCCGTGAATCAAGGTAAATTGGAAGTGGTCCAAGAGTGAACATTGACATTTAGGAATCAGTGAATTAAAATGGTCTGGAAGGGCAAATTTAATTCAGATTGTCATTATGTCTAGTACTGTGAGCAAAAATCCCTTGGAAGGAATGTAGTAGCCCTCATAGTCAACAAAAGAGTCCAAAATGCAGTGCTTGGGTGCAATCTCAAAAGTGACAGAAGGATCTCTGTTTCTAAGACAAGCCATTCAATATCACAGTAATCTAAGTCGGTACCCCAACCACTAATTCCAAACAAGCGGAAGTTGAGCATTTCTATGAAGACCTACAAGACCTTCTAGAACTAACGCCTCAAAATAGATGTTCTTTTCATCATAGGGGACTGGAATACAAAAGTAGGAAGTCAAAAGATACCTGGAGTAACAGGCAAGTTTGTCCTTGGAATACAAAATGAAGCAGGGCAAAGACTGACAGAGTTTTGCCAAGACAATGCAATGATCATAGCAAACACACTCTTCCAACAACAAAAGAAATGACTCTACACATGGACATCACCAGATGGTCAATACTGAAATCAGATTGATTATATTTCTTTGCAGCTGAGGATATATAAAACCAAGACCGGGAGCTGACTGGCTCAGATCATGAACTCCTTATTACAAAATTCAGACTTAAATTGAAGAAAGTAGGGAAAACCATTAGGTATGACCTTAATAAAATCCCTTATGATGAAACAGTGAAAGTGACAAATAGATTCAAGGGATTAGGTCTGATAAGCAGAGTGCCTGAAGAATTACAAACAGAGGTTCCTGACATTGTACAGGAGGCAGTGATCAAAACCATCCCCAAGAAAAAGAAATGCAAAAAGGCAAAATGGTTGTCTGAGGAGGCCTTACAAATAGCTTAGAAAAGAAGAGAAGCTAAAGGCAAAGGAGAAAAGGAAGATCTATCCCTCTGAATGTAGAGTTTCAGAGAATAACAAGGATTGATAAGGAAGCCTTCCTCAGTAATCAAAATGCAAGATACTAGAGGAAAACAATATAATGGGAAAGACTAGAGATCTCTTCAAGAAAATTAAAGATACCAAGGGAACATTTCATGCAAAGCTATCACAATAAAGGATAGAAACGTTATGGACCTAACAAAAGCAGAAGATATTAAGAAGAAGTGGTAAGAATACACAGAACAACTATTTTTAAAAAATCTTAATAACCCACATAGCCATAATGATGTGATCACTCACCTAGAGCCATATACCCTAGAGAGTGAAGTCAAGTGGGCTTTAGGAAGTATCACTATGAACAAGGCTAGTGGAGGTGATGGAATTCCAACTGAGCAATTTCAAATCCTAAGAGATGCTGCTGTTAAGTGCTGTAATCAATATGCCAGCAAATTTGGAAGACTCAGCAGTGTCATGAGACAGAAAAATGTCATTTTTTATTCCGATCCCAAGGGAAAGCAATGCCAACGAATGTTCAACCTACCCCACAATTGCCCTCAACTCACACGCTAGAAAGGAATGCTCAAAATGCTCCAAGCCACACTTCAACTGTACAGGAACCAAGAACTTCCAGAGGTTCTTAAACCAAGAACATCTGGATTTAGACAAGGCAGTGGAACCAGAGATCAAATTGCCAACATCCATTGGATCATAGAAAAATCAAGAGAATTCCAGAAAAAAAAAAAAAATCTACCTCAGCTTCATTGACTATGCCGAAACCTTTGACTGTGGATCACAACAAACTGTGTAAAATTCTTAAAGAGATGAGAATACCAGACCATTTTACCTGTCTCTTGAGAAATCTGTATGTAGGTCAAGAAACACCAGTTAGAACTGAACATGGAACAACAGACTGGTTCCAAATTGGGAAAGGAGTACGTCAAGGCTGTATATTGTCACTCTGCTTATTTAACTTCTGTGCAGAGTACATCATGTGAAATGCCAGGCTGGATGAAGCACAAGTGGAATCAAGATTTCTGGGAGAAATATCAGTAACCTCAGATATGCAGATGATACCACACTTATGGCAGAAAATGAAGAACTAAAGAGTCTCTTGATGAAATTGGAAGAGGAGAGTGAAAAGCTGACTTAAAACTCAACATTTAGAAAACTGAGATCATGGCATCCAGTCCTATGACTTCATGGCAAATAGATCAGGAAACAATGGAAACAGCGGCAGATTTTATTTTCTTGGGCTCCAAAATCACTGCAGATGGTGTCTGCAGCCATGAAATGAGATACTTGTTCCGTGAAAGAAAAGCTATGACCAACCTAGACAGTATATTAAAAAACAGAGACATTGCTTTGCTGATAAAGGTCCATATAGTCAAGTCTTTGGTTTTTCCAGTAGTCATGTATGGACCATACATGAGAGTTGGACCATAAAGAAAGCTAAGTGTTAATAACTGTTGCTTTTGAACTGTGGTGTTGAAGACTCTTGAGAGTTCCTTGAACTGCAAGGGGATCCAAATAGTCCATCCTAAAGGAACTCAGTCCTAAATATCCATTGGAAGAACTGATGTTGAAGCTGAAGGTCCAATACTTGGCAGTAATACCTAATGGGCAGAACCAACTCATTGGAAAAGACCCTGGTGCTAGGAAAGATTGAAGGCAGGAGGAGAAGGGGACAAGAGAGGATGAGATGGTTGGATGGCATCACCAACTTGGTGGGCATGAGTTTTAGTAAGCTCCAGCAGTTGGTGATGGACAGGGAGGCCTGGCGTGCTGCAGTCCATTCTTAAGTTACTGATAGATGTTTCTTCTGTGTACATTTTGTGGCTCCATGTCTGATAAAACTGTCCCTTTAATTCACGTGTGCATATGCATATGTGTGTGTGTGTGTGTGTGTGTGTGTGTGTGTACTCTTGCAATAATTATCACATAGTCTTGCAGTTATGTGTTTTTGGTCTCTATTCTCTATTGTCAATAAATGAAAGGCAAGGATTACTGCCTTTAGTATTTTCTACCCTGGGCATCAATATATATTTCATTAATCCTTATAGTTATTTTGCAGCATGAAAATTACATGTCTCTAACATACAACTTGAGACATTATTAAATTTCCTTCTTCCCTCCATCCCTTCTCTCCTTCTCTCCTTTCTCGCTACTACTATTTTTGAGCATCTACCATCTGCCAAGGATTTTAAAGTGCTTCTGGGTATTGTGGTGAGGAAAAGCAGGACTCATGAAATGTACAGTCCAGTTGGAGGGAGAAATTCATTAATGATCACATGGAGAGATGTAAAATGGCAACAGTGATCATTGTTATAAGGAAATTTTATTCTGATGCTATGAAAGCATAAAATCGGGTGTTCTTGATATGGTTTAGTTTATAAAGATAATATTTCCTAAGAAAGGTATTCTGGCTTGGAAATAAAATCCCTGATTATATTAATAGAACATGTAGATAAAGTGTGGTATACTGAGGTGAGCCAGTGGAGTGGGGAGAGGGGAGAGAGAAAGAGACAGAGATGAAAGCAGAGCAGTGGTTCAAAGAGATTTTGGAAAGTGAGCAATGTGCTAAATAAAACAACCAAGGAAGGTCTTAGGATCTGGAGGGAAAGTGTGGTGGGAGTATCTGTAGAGATGTGGATATGGAACTATAGTGATGGGCTCTGTAAACCATCATAACAGATGGGTTTTTCATCCTCTGACTGTGACTTGGAAAGTAAATTGTTCCAGATGAGAAGTCGGTGAGGACCATGGTCTGGGGTGGCTGCAGGCAGGTGCTAAGATGGTGCTGCTTTTGATGGAGATGGTTGGAAAGGATGACATTTATTTAAAAAGCAACGTAAGTGGGGCCTGGTAACACATAGAAGGAAGAGTATAGACAGGAATAAGGACCTAGGGCAGCAGCTGTGGAGTCTCTGAGAAGTGCCTTGGGGTGGGTCAGGGTGCCAACAGTGAGGCAAGGCAACATAAGGTGAAGGTGCAGCTGGGGCGAGAGAGACCCCTGGAGCCTCAGGGTTTGGTAGGAATGAGAAGCTGGCGAATTTTGTCTCCACATGATGGAGAGGGTGTCATAAACAGGAGTAAAGATGCTGCTGAAAGGAACTTCAGTGCCAAGTACCTCCCAGCTGATGTATGTTGAGCTCCATGTGGTGACCTGTCTGTCCAAAGATGCACAGAATATGGCTACTGATATGACAAAACTCTCAGCAAAGATGAATTGTGCAATTATCACTCAGCACAATGGGGATAATAGTGCCCTTACCTACTTTCTAGCGATTGTTGTCAGAATCATAGGAGATAATATGCTTCAAAAGCTGCAAAGGCTTATGCAGAGCAATGAGAAGGATTGCTTTATCTGTGAAACTCAGGTGCGTTCTGAAGGCAGAGTGTGTGATTCAGCCTGAACAGCTCTCTATAGGCTCTTCTGTCAATCTGAAAAGTTAGGAACTTGGTGTCTAGGAAACAGTATGATGGCTCAGCATGGGAACACGTGTGCAATGATTTGAGTGCCAGGTTTGATCCCTGGGTCAGAAAGATGCCCTGGAGAAGGAAATGGCAACCCACTCCAGTATTCATACCTGGGAAATACCATGGGCAGAGGAGATTGGCAGGCTACAGTCCATAGGGTTGCAAAAGAGTTTGAACAAGACTTAGTGACTAAACCACTACCAGCATCATTGGAAAAAAAATAAAATCCCCCAAATGTAAATACAGGCTTATTGTTGATCAGCAGAAGGCACTGGAGACACTACAAGTGAATATATGGGAAAATAGGTAAAAAATGTACAAGCGTACCTGTTGAATTTTTACTTAGCTCTCTTTTGATGCTTCCAGGAAGGTTATCCCTTTAATATCCCCTGGGACTATCTTCTCCTGTAACTGATGGTCCTTCTGCTCAGGACCCGGTCATCTCTGCAGGGGACTCTGGCTCCTTCTCAGACCCGGCCTCACCTTCCATCTCTGGTTCTGCTTGAAACCATGCTCTGCAGCATGCTTGCATCCTTTTCACCTCATTCTCCTGCAATCCTGGGGCTCCATGAAGTTAAACAAGTCAGTGATGATCGGTTAACTCACCATGATGAAATCAAGGTTTTGCCCTTGGGTCTCCACTTTCCTTTGTTTCACTCATGAGTTCCCAAATGCCCCTTCATGAATCATTCCTACCCTCCTTTTTCTTTTAATTAATTTATTTATGGCTATGCTGGGTCTCCCTTGCTGCCTGGGCTTTTCTCTAGTTGCAGCGAGCAGAGGCTACTCTCTAGTTGCGGTGTGTGGATTGTTGTCAGGATCATAGGAGATAATATGCTCATTGCCATGGCTTCTGTTGTTTCAGAACGTGGGCACTAGGGCATGCAGGCTTCAGCAGTGCAGCTCCTTGGCTCTAGAGCACAGGCTCAGTGATTGGGTTGCACAGACTTAGTTGCTACATGGCATGTGGGATCCTCCCAGACCAGGGATTGAACTTGAGTCTCCTGTACTGCAGGCAGATTCTTTACCAATGGGCCACCAGGGAAGCCTCCTTTTTCTTTCTCCTCTTCCTTCCCTCCTTCTCTCTTTTTCTTTCTTGGTATACTTCTCTTTGCCACTCAGTACCCTTTTTGAGCTTTTTTTCCCTTCAATTTTCAAAAAGCGTGTACATGTGCATGCCAGTGTGTGAGTGTGTGTGTATACAATCACACTTTCTTCCTCCTTCATGACTCTAAAATCTTTTTCTTTTCCTCTATAGTCAAGCATCTCTCCTTTCTGTGTGCTTGATTTTAATTTTTCTATGTACTTGGTGCTTTTTATTTACCCAAGATTCAGTGACAGTGTTACATTTTCTCTTTAGGGTGGGATTTAACTTATACGTTTGTGTTTCATTATTTTAATAACCCTTTACTGAAAGATTTTTTTAAGCATCAATAAAAATAGATTTTCTCCCCCTTTCTCTCCATAAGGAGTTAGGTAATTTTGTATTCATTGTAGATATCTTCTGCCCATCCTCCCAAGTCTGCTTTTACGTGAAGAATGTTGACAGCGTCCACCATCCTTACACCCTGTGGTCAATTCAGAGCCTCCCCTTTCCTAGCTTTGATCTTAGGGTGAGGTCCCAGGGGCTCTTTCACATGAGTGAGTTCAAGAGATCACAAGAATCCTGAAACGTGTTCTTATAGAGGAGATGCAGACACCTGTAACAGCATCCCCTGTGAGGACCCCAGTATTCCTGGAGTCCCAGGGGACTGGCCAGTAGATGCCGAATGGGGCTCCCACTGGGATGCAGGCCTGGGACCTGGGGCCCCAGGCACAGAAGTAGGTCCCCAGGTTCTTTGGCTGCAGGAAGCCTGGTTCTTTCAGGGATGCTGCATCTCCCGCACAAAGAGCTGGGGGCTTTCCTTGATATGAGCGCTGTCACACACTCCACAAGCCACCAGAACCGCATTAGATGTTTTGAGAAAGAAGCATGAAGCCGACCTGGGAGGGGGAGCCCCTCCTCACTTTGGAATGTTGACCCATTCAGCAGCCATTCTTAGCAACTGGGGGTTTCTGTCTCCTTGTTCTGAATGTGACTTGAAAAGACGTGGCGTGGATGAAAGTCTTCAAACACTACTTTTTTCCCCCCACTGGCTCCTTTAGTCTGATAGCCTCCCAGAGAGGGAAAAAATAGATATATAACCAACAATACTTTCTGACCTGTGTGTCTTCCAAGGTGAGAACAAAATGGATCTATTAATTAAATCTAACCACGCACACTGTTCATTTTCAACCTTTTTCTCCTTAATCTCTCTGTGCTGAGAGAGGCACTATTGAGGATGAGTTATTTGAGTCCATTGGAAGTGTCAGGTGAATCCAGGTAGGGAGGCGGACAGGACCCCTGCCTGGAAGACAGCCAGCCACGTTTGGCCAACACCACTGCTATTGTTCCAGAGCAGCGACTGACTTCTCTCCTGTACTTTCAGGATTATCACAATAAACCTGTCGGCCAAAATGTTTAAGCTTTACTCCTCATGAAATGTTTCTCCTTGATTAGCCAAATGACACAACTGCAATACATATGTATTGCTTTAGTGTATAACCAAACAGCGTGAACTGGGGCTAGACATTGGCCGAATTAGCGTCTCCCCAGGGCCAGTCAGCACCCTGGGCGGCATTTGCAGAGCAGTGATTTCATGACCCTAATGACAAAAGAATTGACTGTTTCATCTGGAAGGACAAGAAAAATACTAAGAAAAATAGAAGAGTACTAAGCTTCATCGGTGTATAAATCACGCCGCAAGGTCCTAACAGAGAACAGTACTTGGAAACAGAGCTATTTTTCAAGCCACGGTTGGAACCAGCGGTGTTTGATACTCTGTGATATATGCCATCATTGTGTTCAGAATTACTGGTGGGGAAACAGCATCCAGTGGACTCGAGTCCAGGGGAGCCTCTTGGTAAAGCCAGAGTCTGGCGCGGACACAGATATGCTTGTCATGTGGCTGTGTTCCATGAATAAAGCCCTTTCCACACACAACCGTCATCACCACACACAACTGCATCCCTGCACTCTCCGTGGAAATGCAGTTAACTCAGTACATGAAACATATCATTTTTTTTTCTATTAGACATTTTAAATGAAGTATATTTGATTTACAGTGTTGTGTTAATTACTGCTCTACAGCGGAGTGATTCAGTTATACACATATACATATATATGCATTCTTTTTTATATTCTTTTCCATTATGGTTTATCAGAGGAAAATATAGTTGAATATAGTTTAAACATAGTTCTCTGTGCTATACAGTAGGATCTTGTTGTTTATCTCTTCTTATATATAATAATTCGTATCTTCTAATCCCAAACTCCTATCCAACCTTCCCTGACTCTCGCAACCCCTTGTCAACCATCAGTCTGTTCTCTATGTCTGTGAGTCTGTTTCTGTTATGTAAATAAGTTCATATATGTCATATTTTAGATTCTGCAAATAAGTGATGTCGTATGGTATTTGTAATTCTCTTTATGACTTACGTCACTTAGAATGATGATCTCTAGTTGCATCCATGTTGCTGCAGATGGCGTAATTGCATCCTTTTTTACGGCTGAGTAATATTCCATCATATACATGTACCACATCTTCTTTATCCATTCATTTGCCCATGGACATTTAGCTTGTTTCTATTTCCTGTTTTTGTATATAGTGCTGCTATGAGCACAGGGGTGCACGTATCTTTTCAAATTGTAGTATTGTCTGGATATATGACCAGAGATGGAATTGCTGGATCATAAGGTAATTCTAGCTTTAGTTTTCTAGGAATCCTCCATATTGTATTCCATAGTGGCTTCATCAGCTTGCCTTCCCACCAGCAATGTAGGTGCCTTCCCTTTTCTTCATACCCTCTCCAGCATTAGTCACTTATACACTTTTTAATCATGGCCTTTTTGACTGGTGTGAAGTTATACCTCATTGTAGTTTTGATTTGCATTTCTCTATTATTAGCCATGTAGAGCATATTTTAATGTACCTATTGACCATTTGTGGGCTCCTCTAGTGGCTCAGCAATAAAGAACCCACCTGCCAATGAAGGAGATGTGGCTTTGATCCTGGGGTCAGGAAGATACCTGGAGAAGGAAATGGCAACTCACTCCAATATTCTTGTCTAGAGAACACCATGGACCGAGGAGCCTGGTGGGTTACAGTCCATGGAGTCACAAGAGAGTCAGACACGACTTAGCGACTAAACAGCAATAACAAATTTTCCATCCATATTTCTTCTTTGGAAAAATGTTTATTTAGGTCTTCTGCCCATTGTTTGATTAGGTGGGTGGTTTTTTGTTGTTAAATTGTATGAACTGTTTGTATATTTTGGAAATTAAGCCCTTGTTGGTTCCATCATTTGCAAATATTTTCTCCCTTTCTGTAGGTTGTCTTTTCACTTTGTTTGTGGTTTCATTTGCTGTGAAGAAACTTATAAATTTGATTAGGTCCCAGTTTTGTTGTTGTTGTTATTTCTGTAGTATATGTTTTTGTGAACCTGTGTTTCTCAGTGAGTCCCCACCAGCAGTTGTTGGTGGGTTGTCTGACGTGTCCTGGGTCCTATGGAGACGCATCATTGTGGTTCACACAGCATGTCTCCTGGTGACCTTCAAATATCCTTCTGTATTAGTGCAGGTGACATTCACACAGTGAAGGATCGAAACACACACCAAAAGTACCGCTTACAGTAAGGGTGTGCTTCAGTCCTCATTTTCAGAATACCGACCAAATATAAAATACAGCACCTGATGTGAAGAGCCAAGTCATTGGAAAAAACCTTGATACTGGGAAAGACTGAGGACAGGAGGAGAAGGGGGATGACAAAGGATGAGATGGTTGGATGGCATCACCGTGTCAGTGGACATGAGTTTGAGCAAACTCTGGGAGATGGGAAAGGACAGGAAAGCCTGGCATTCTGCAGTCCTTGGGGTTTCAAGGAGCTGGACATGACTGAACAATTGAACAACAATGATTCCTAAAGTTGATACTTTTACTTCTAATAAAATATTGATGTACAGACAGTCAAGATATCATAAGGTAGCTGGCTTACAGGTCCTGTGCTATGGGCTGAATTGTGAGACACCTAGTGAGGTTTTGCTGGTTGCCTTCTAATTCACCATTCTTCTTGCCTGCCTTTCCAAATATTTGTTTGAATCATTGTCCTTCTGGAACAGCATCACTGTGCCTCAGCCTCCAACCCTGAGAAGATGAATACAAGCTATGTAAAAATAGTTTTGAAACATAACTGCTGAAAATTTCAAGTTAACAAAAAACATTAACAACTTTATACCCTAAAATTTTAAAGAGTTTTATTCAAATGTAAAAAGTTTCAGGAATTCCCTTGTGGTCCATTGGTTAGGACTCTGAAGTTTCAGTGCCAAGGGGGAGGGTTCAGTCCCTTTTTGGGGAATTATCCTGAAAGCTATGAGGAGTGGGAAAAAAGATTAGATAAATAAATAATAAAAATAAAAATAACAGAAGGAATCCTAAGCATCCTCATGCTTCCAGAATATTAAAACTAACCATTCCAATCAATGAGATTGAAAGGAAGGAGGGGATTTAAGGAAATACCCAGCAGGTAAACATGTGACCACGTTTCTCTACTTATCCACCTGCCCACACCATAGTAACTCCTTTTATTGTTTCTCTTTTGTTCCTCTTTTGTGGTCCGACTCACATAGGGATGTGCAGTCTTGATGTTTCAATACAGTGATGCGTATCCCGACACAATGTTGACGATGAAGGAGCTGGTTTATCTCACAGCCCACATCCCCAGTGGGAAAGGGCTAGATCCCCAGTCAATGGAAATAGTGAAGTGAAGGTGGATGTGAAGAGTAATTGCAGAAAATTTGACAACACAGTGTAGCCACGTTCCTGAAAATAGAACACAAAGAGAAGGCGCTGCTGACAGGATTTTATGTTTCTGAAGAACATGGTGTGAGGAATAGTAATGGTTCAGACCGACATCGCTGGACACATGACTCATGTCTTCACATTAGCATTCACCAGGGAGACCAGGGAACATACGCAAAAAACACACAGATGGGCTTTTCACGATGGGAGGCACCCAACCACAGAAACAAAGTGCCTCGCTGGAGAAAATAAAAAGAAATTAGCGTTATTAAAAGAAAAGTGTGTCAGTATAGTCTTTTTGTAAAACCCAATCCTTTCCCTCAGCAATTTCAAGAACAATACATGTTCCTAAAAATTGCCCCCATGTGTTTCCTCATTTCCTCCAAATCATTCAGTCCTCTGTTATTTTTAGAAACTCCTTATTTGACTACTGAGTAGGAATGTTTATTAAATTTGCTATGAATTATCAAAAATGTATTTCATAATTCTGAGAACAAACTGAGTATTAGACATGGTTAGTGAATTTTCAGTGGAGGGATTTCATTTCCATTGCAGCTGACACATTTGATCGTCATGGGCTTGAAAAGTCGTAAATGTATATGGTGTTTCTCCATCTCTGATTTTCTCTTTTCATATAAAGTCTAAGCACATTTGTTTATTTGACCTGCATGGTATCAGTGATGCATTTGTTCGTGAAATGTGAACTTTCCTAACAGAAAAATTTACGCTGATTTTATCATAATAATACTATAGATTGTGCTCAGTTGCTTGGTCGTGTCCCGTTCTTTGCAGTCGCTGGGTTTCTCTGTCCATTGAATTCTCCAGGCAAGAATCCTGAGTAAAGCCATTCCCTTCTCCAAGGGATTTCCCAACCCAGGGATTGAATCTGTGTTTCTTTACTATTGGCACCACCTGGGAAGCCCACAGATTAGTATAACTGTGTAGAAATCCTATCAGTTCAGATAATCATATTATAGGATATTAACTGTGGATATATAATATACATATATATTCATTATATAATACGCTATATCATATTCATTATGTTAGATATATATATCATATTTATTCATCCATCTTGCAACATGCCGTTTTTTTTCTTCATCTTCATGCTAATACTGGGTTTAGCCAACTTATATTGCCTGCTACAAACATATTTTCAATTTCAACAGTTTTGGGGATTTGGGATGATCAGGAGTTACTGTTCTTATGAGAAAGGAATTGATTTTAGTCTCTATTTTTTCCTAGTCAAATGTGTCATATTGAGATAATTTTAGATTCACATGTATTTGTAAAAACTAATACAGAAATTCCTGTCCCTTTACTTATTTCCCTCTGTGGTAACTTCTTACTAGAGTGTTGACATCAATATGATCAAGTTATAGAACGTTTAAAATCGTTTTACCTGTTCGTAGCCAACACTCACATCCCTCCTGAACCCACCTCCACTTACCAACCCAGGACAACTGTTAACCTGTTCACCATTTCTAGAATTTTGTTATCTTGATGTGGAATATTGTATAAATTGAATTATATGGTATGTAGCATTTGAGACTATTTGTTCCCTGCCCCCATTCAGCATAGTTCTCCGAGATTTGTGTATCAGTATGTAACCTGTCCCTTTTTATTGCTGAGAAGTGATACATGTTCCAGACGTACATATAATCATTCACTGGTAACAGGACATGTAGATTGTTTCAGCTTTTGTCTATTCCAGCAGAGCTGCTACAAACATCCGTGGACTGGTTTTGTGTGAACATGTCTTCAGAATTCTAGAATTAAATAACGAGCAGAGCAGGTACTAGGTTGTATGGAAGCTGCAGTCTTAGTTTTTTAAAGAAACTGCAAACTTTTTCAGCATGGCTGTACCATGTTCCAGAAATGTATAGTGGCCTGTTTTCTCTCCACCCTAGCCAACATTGAATTGTATCACTTTTTTAAAGCTTTCAGTTCAGTTCAGTCGCTCAGTCGTGTCCGACTCTTTGAGACCCTATGAATCGCAGCACGCCAGGCCTCCCTGTCCATCAGCAACTCCCAGAGTTCACTCAGACTCACATCCATTGAGTCCGTGATGCCATCCAGCCATCTCATCCTCGGTCGTCCCCTTCTCCTCCTGCCCCCAATCCCTCCCAGCATCAGGGTCTTTTCCAATGAGTGAGCTCTTCGCATGAGGTGGCCAAAGGACTGGAGCTTCAGTTTTAGCATCACTCCTTCCAAAGAAATCCCAGGGTTGATCTCCTTCAGAATGGACTGGTTGGATCTCCTTGCAGTCCAAGGGACTCTCAAGAGTCTTCTCCAACACCACAGTTCAAAAGCATCAGTTCTCTGGCACTCAGCTTTCTTCACAGTCCAACTCTCACATCCATACATGACGACTGGAAAAACCATGGCCTTGACTAGACGGACCTTAGTCGGCAAAGTAATGTCTCTGCTTTTGAATATACTATCTTGTTTGGTCATAACTTTTCTTCCAAGGAGTAAGCACCTTTTAATTTCATGGCTGTTACCATACTGATAAGTGCTTATAGATCTCTCACTGTGGTTTAATTCACGTTTCCTTAATAACTACTAATGAGGAATATCTGTTCGTGTGCTGCTTCATGCTGCCTCCCCTACTCCTTCTTTGGTCAAGGTCACCTCCCATTGAAACTGAGGTTAAATTTGATTTACCTCATTTCTTAATCCTTGCTCTTCCGTACCTTTTTTCCCCCTCCCATGACACATCTCATCTCCACTGGGAACATATAATTTGTGTACGTATACCTTTGTTGTTTATCACCTAGCCCTCTAAACCACAATGGAGTACTGAGGGCCAGGGTTTCTGTCTTCCCTGACAGAACTCCAGGGACCAAAGCAGTGGAAGCAGTTTATAGTCAATAAATATTTGATGAATTATGGGAAGCATTTTTTCCCATTCCCAATAAATGAATTAGCTGAATTCCAGTCCATATGTTTCTGAGGTTCTTTTAGTGATCAAATCTTATAAATCAATTTTAATGTTACTGTAAATGAGTTCAGTTCAGTTCAGTCACTCAGTTGTGTCCGACTCTTTGTGACCCCGTGAATTGCAGCACGCCAGGCCTCCCTGTCCATCACCAACTCCTAGAGTTCACTCAGACTCGCGTCCATCGAGTCCATGATGCCATCCAGCCATCTCATCCTCTGCTGTCCCCTTCTCCTCCTGCCCCCAATCCCTCCCAGCATCAGAGTCTTTTCCAATGAGTCAACTCTTCGCATGAGGTGGCCAAAGTACTGGAGCTTCAGCTTTAGCATCATTCCTTCCAAAGAAATCCCAGGGTTGATCTTCTTCAGAATGGACTGGTTGGATCTCCTTGCAGTCCAAGGGACTCTCAAGAGTTTTCTCCAACACCACAGTTCAAAAACACCACAATTCTTCGGCTCTCAGCCTTCTTCACTGTAAATGAGTAGTGATGCTTATTAAAATGGTATTTCCCTTCAACATCTTTTTGTGGTTTCTTTAGGTCTTGTATCATCTAGGCATTTCAACTACATTATTAAGGTGCCATATTTTCCTATAGAAAATACCGCAAAGTTACATACATAGATATTCTTCTGCAAACACTTAATTTAATCAGTTCCACTGCTATTACTCTATAAAGTATTTTGTGTTGTGGCTGTGCTCAGTCACTCAGTCATGTCTGATTCTTTGCGACCCCACGAAATGTAGCCCAGCGGAGCTGCTCTGTCCATGGAATCTTCCAGGTAAGAATACTGGAGTGAGTTGCCATTTCCTCCTCCAGGGGACCTTCCAGACCCAGGGATCAAACTCGCATCTCTTGCGTCTCCTCTGTTGGCAGGTAACAGAAGCAAATATTACAAATTGAGTTTCTCTTAAATTCTGATCACTAAAGATTTTACTTCAATTAAAAATTAAAGTAAGCCAGGAGTCATGTCTGTAGCCTCCCGTCTCATGAAGACAGTCATTTGTGCTATTCTGTTGGCTTTGTTTTTCTCTGTCTCCTAGAAGTTACTTTCAAAGCCTCGGAAGTTGGGTTGGAGACAGGTCAGGTGGGAATAAAAGGAGCCTGAATAGTAACATGAAAAGGGTTTCTGTTCTATTATAATTACAAAGAAAAGATCTATAGGAGGAAGGGAAACAGATTCATGGGATGTTGTTTGCCTATATTGAAGGAAAGATCTTTTGATGAAATCAGAAGAAACAAAACTGAGTCTTAGATACACAGTCCTTAGAATTTTCAATAGGAAAGAGCCCATGGGTCTCCTTTGATGGACAAATGGAATGAAGTTTTCCACAACATAAGAAGAGGTTTAATATGTGTCTATGTATCATGAACTTGGTTAGCCTCATTTTCCAGGGATAGTTATTTGTTGTCCTAGAGAGAGAGCTCCTGTTTGGCCAATCAGAGTTTACCTCTCTAAGTTGTCTGCCTGTGTAGGCAGAGGGAGCCCAGCAATAACCTTCTTTCCTAAGTTATGGATAAATTGAGAAATAAAACAAAGATGTAAGGCTGATAGGAACCTATGGGCAGCTTTATTACAAATTAAGCTATATTGAAGCCTTTAGTATTGATACCTACAGGCATTTGATCTTCCTACTAGGAAACTCTGATTAGACATCATCCTTTCTCTCTCTCCCCCCCATCAAACTCCACTCACATCTTTGCAAGTGCACACTCAGTCCTTAGAAAGGAACAAAGAATGTAAGCTGCCCAAAGATTGGAGAGGAAAAGGATTCTTGTTGCAGATTTCTACTTTCCCATTTTAAACACAGCAAACAACTTATTTACTCTGTCTCTCTTGCAATAGAGTGTGCATGCATGTGAGGGGTAATTAGAGAGAAACCAGGAATGTTACACTAATGGGATTCCTTCCAAAAGTAAGGAAATAACATCTCTGAATCATGTCTGTCCTTTGTCATGTATGTCCATATTCACTTGAGAGTTGCCTGAGCTGAACTTAATTCTTGAGGAAGTTTTAGATGCACTTGGGAGACCTGGATCCAGAGTAATCCGGAAAAATGATTTCAAGATGAGACAACAGACAATGCAATCAACAAAAAGAACATGCATCTAGCAACTGTCTTGTTAAACTGGCCCCAGTTTGCAGAGAGAGAGAAAAGGACTATTAAAGCTCCTTATAGTACTCAGGGATGTTATTTTTGAACTTGGGTGATTATAGCCAATTCATGTGAAAAACCAACCTTAACGCTTGTGTATTAAAACCCTAACTGTGAGCAAATGAAGCCAGCTCTATCCTAAAATATCCTCAAGCATATACTTTGGGGAAAAGTATCTACTGAGACATTTTACATGGATAACAATATGAAAATATGTTTTCTTCACGATCCTAAAAGCATTAAATTCAGTTCAGTTCAGTCGCTCATTTGTGTCCAACTCTTGGCGACCCCATGAATCACAGCCAGGCTTCCCTGTCCATCACCAACTCCTGGAGTTTACCCAGACTCATGTGCATCGAGTCAGTGATGCCATCTAGCCATCTCATCCTCTGTCGTCCCCTTCTCCTCCTGCCTTCAATCCTTCCCAGCATCAGGGTCTTTTCCAATGAATCAGCTCTTCACATGAGGTGGCCAAAGTATTGGAGTTTCAGCTTCAGTATCAGTCCTTCCAATGAACACCCAGGACTGATCTCCTTTAGGATGGACTGATTGGGTCTCCTTGCAGTCCAAGGGACTCTCAAGAGTCTTCTCTGACACCACAGTTCAAAAGCATCAATTCTTCAGTGCTCAGCTTTCTTCACAGTCCAAATCTCACATCCATACATGACCATAGTCTTGACTAGAAGGACCTTTTTTTGGCAAAGTAATGTCTCTCCTTTTGAATATGCTATCTAGATTGGTCATAACTTTCCTTCCAAGGAGTAAGCGTCTTTTAATTTCATGGCTGCAATCACCATCTACCGTGATTTTGGAGCCCCCCAAAATAAAATCTGACACTGTTTCCACTGTTTCCACATTTATTTGCCATGAAGTGATGGACCAGATGCCATGATCTTCGTTTTCTGAATGTTGAGCTTTAAGCCAACTTTTTCACTCTCCTCTTTCACTTTCAAGAGGTTCTTTAGTTCTTCTTCACTTTCTGCCATAAGCATGGCACTTGATAAAGATCAGTTACTTGCAAAAGCCCCAATGCAAAGTCAAAATGATATTTGGCATGCTTTGGTGTCCCAAAGAAATGCATTCAAAAATAGCTTTCCCTCTGCTGTTTCCTTTTTGCCATTTGTGTTATGATTTTTTCTAGCCTGGGGCAACTTAACTATCCAAGTGTCATATTGCAATCAGGACCCCTGTGGTTGACTTGACAGCACTGAGTTGTTATCTAGGACTATTTTAATGCATGCCATAAATCACAAAGGAAAGTTCCTGTTTTGAAACAAATTGACAAAACCCTGATCATGGGTTCCTAAAATCTGTTTTAGAAAGTCTGTTGATAACTCTTTGCTTCAGTCAAGATTTTAGATCATGCCTAGAGAAAAAAAAAATAGTGTTATTTTCATTGGTACAGAGACAGACAAGTGATTATTGTGATAACAATAACAGAATTTTCAATAATAGAAAAAAAAAGATACCATATTTCATATGCTTTTGCTGCTGAAGCTGAATCCAGGCTCTGTACCCCAACACTGAATTAAATCTCAGAGACAAGAGTTTTGGTTGAAGTAGGAAATAACAGCTTTATTGTTTTGCCAGGCAAAGAGGACCACAGTGGGCTAATGCCCTACAAAGTATGTGCGCCACCCTGAAGAGACACCGAGGAGTTTTATAGAAATGGTTCAAAGAGAGTGTGATCAGCTCGTGGACATTCTTCTGATTGGTTGGTGGTGAGGTAATCAGGAGTCAGCGTCATCAGCCTTCTGGTTCTAATAGGTCCAGGCTGTACATGCTTGTGGGCAGCCCACAGTTAACTTCTCCCCCCTGCTTGGGATTTCAGTATCTGCAGAACAACTCAAAGATATTGTTATGTGTATCCCTTGAGGGGGAACCAGGACCTGTCCCAAGCTGTGCTATTTATTTTTTAAGCGTTAAAAAAAAAAAAAAATGACTGTGTTGGGTCTCCGCTGCTGAGTGTGGGCCTCCTCTAGTTGCGGCAAGTGAGGACTGCTCTCTAGTTGCGGTGTGTCGGCTCAGTAGTTGCAGCTCCAGAACACTGGCTCAGTAATTGCAACACTTAGGGACTTAGTTGCTTGTGTCATACGGAATTTTCCCAGATCAGGAAAGAACCTCGCCCCTGCATCAGCGTGCAGATTCTTAATCACTGAACCACCAGGGAAATCCCACACCACTGTTTTCTGACTGCTCTTCCCTGGTCTCTTTATCTCCTCCCTTCCCTAATTGTATGTTTGAACCTGCCCTTGGAACTCAAGGAATGTCTTAGAGACTGAATGAAGCCTATTTCCTGTAATCAGGGAATAGTGGACACAGGAAGGCTTTTGTGCCCAGGAGCCCCACAGCTCCAGGGTCCTGCTCTGTCTCACCACTGCTTGAAAAATAACCATCCATCTTCTTAATCATCTGCTGAAAGCAAAACAGTTGACTTGTGCATCAGTGATTGCTGCCTTCTATTCAGTTACTCAGTGGTCTGTGGATCAGATGATCGCTTTACCCCTGCCAGATTTCTGAGGATTAGAAAAGTCATTTACTTGACCTCTAAAACTGTCACGTGGTGACCAGGAACGAAGATCTCTATCATAGATAAATCCCTTCCTCAATGGTCAGCGCAGTGGGAATTACCCCACCAGCTAAATCCAGGTGAACTTATCCTGGGCCAATTCAGAGTATTCATTTTCTCCTCTAGGTGAAGGGACTTGGCTCTACTTGTCCCACTAAACAGAACTCTCATTTCCTCTCAAAGCAGAGAGAAACATGCTGAAAATTGGAAAAGAAATGTTGTATGTTTGTTTCCAAGGACCTTTTCTGATGTTAATAAGTTATGCTTTTCCCCATCACATTCACTCTTAGTGTCTGTTAGTATTTTTGTTGCAGGGAGGAAGCCAATTCGATTCCATGTTGGAAACTGTTTCTTGACTTGCTTTTATTACCATAATCATATGCAATGGCTTGCCTGGAGGACCCTGCCCCTCTACTTGACTGTAAACTAAAGTGCCTTTGTTCAGCTCATGGAGAGACAGTTTGTCCCTGCCTACCTGTGCATAGAAAAGATAACACACTCCTTCTGAAGGCTGGACATCCTTTGGAGATGTCCCTGGTGGCTCAGACAGTAAAGCGTCTGTCTACAATGCAGGAGACCCGGGTTCGATCCCTGAGTCAGGAGGATCCCCTGGAGAAGGCAATGGCAATCTACTCCAGCACTCTTGCCTGGAAAAATCCCATGGACGGAGGAGCCTGATAGGCTACAGTTCATGGGGTCGCAAAGAGTCGGACCCGACAGAGCGACTTCACTTTCACTTTGTTTCACTTTACAAGACTGAAGACCCTTTCACTTTACTCCCCCACTGCATCTCCCTCTCTATTCTGAATTTTGACTTTAGTTCCTGATTGCTTCTTTCTCCCTCATCTATAAAAGGACCTGGCATCCAGACCCCAGTAAGATAACTTGAGGTTCTAGCCTGCCATCTTCTCGGTCTGCTGGCTCCCTGGTTAAAATCTCTTCCTTGCCTCAACATCTTGTTTCTTGGGTTCTTTGGCCTGTTGTGCAGCAAGCAGAGTGAGTTTGGACTTGGTAACATTTGTTTTATGTGTTTAGGTAGTCTTATATTAGATGAATAATATGATATACTTTATATGTAGAATCTAAAAAGTAGTATAAATGAATGTATTTACAAAACAGAAAAAGACTCATGAACATAGAGGACACATTTATGATAACCAGTGGGTAAAGGGGGAGGGATAAATTGGGAGTAAGAGATTAACAGGTACAAATTACTATGCATAAAACAGGGAACTAACAAGGATTTAATGTACAATACAGGGAACCATATTCAATTTCTCGTAATAAACTATAAGTGAAATCTATATATATACACACACACACATACACTCTCATCTAAATATATAACTGAATCACTTTTCTGTACACCTGAAATAGTTTACTAACAATATTGTAAATCAATTATATTCCAATTTAAACAAAATAAATCAGACTAACAGGAAATGCCAAAGAATGTTCAAACTACCGCACAATTACACTCATCTCACACAGTAGCAAAGTAATGCTCAAAATTCTCCAAGCTAGGCTTCAACAGTACGTGAACGGAGAACTTCCAGATATTCAAGCTGGATTTAGAAAAGGCAGAAGAACCAAAGATCAAATTGCCGACATCCATTGGATCATAGAAAAAGCAAGAGAATTCCAGAAAAAAACATCTACTTCTGCTTCATTTTCTAGACCAAAGCCTTTGACCGTGTGTATCACAGCAAACTGGAAAATTCTCCAGGAAATGGGAATATCAGACTACCTTCCCTGCCTGCTCAGAAATCTGTATGCAGATCAAGATGTAACAGTTAGAACTAGATGTGGAACAATGGACTGGTTCCAAATTGAGAATGGAATACTTCAAGGCTGTATATGGTCATCTTGCTTATTTAACTTATAGGCAGAGCACCATGCAAAATGTTGGGCTGGATGAAACAGAAGCTGGGATTAAGATATTCAGGAGAAATATTAATAACCTCAGATATGCAGATGACACCACCCTCATGGCAGAAAGTGAAGAGGAACTAAAGAGACTCTTGATGGAAGTGAAAGAGGAAAGTGAAAAACTTGGCTTAAAACTCAATATTCAGAAAACTGAAATCGTGGCATCCGGTCCCATCACTTCATGGCAAATAGATGGACAAACAATGGAAATGGTGACAGGCTTTATTTTCTTGGGCTCCAAAATTACTGAAGGTGGTGAGTGCAGCCATGAAATTAAAAGATGATTGCTCCTTTGAAGAAAAGCTGTGACAAACCTAGGCAGCATATTAAAAAGCATACATTGCTTTACTGACAAAGGTCCATTTAGTCAAAGCTATGTTTTTTTTCCAGTAGTCATGTATGGATGTGAGAGTTGAACCATAAAGAAAGCTGAGTGCCAAAGAATTGATGCTTTTGAACTGGGGTTTGGAGGAGACTCTTGAGATTCCTTAGGACAAAGGAGATCAAACTAGTCAATCCTACAGGAAATCAGTCCTGAATATTCATTGAAAGGACTGATGTTGAAGCTGAAGCTCCAGTACTTTGGCCACCTGATGCAACAACCTGACTCATTGGAAAAGACCCTGATGCTGGGAAAGATTGAAGGCAGGTGGAAAAGGGGACAACAGAGGATGAGATGTTTGGCTGACATCACCAACTCAGTGGACATGACTTTGAGCAAGCTCTGGGTATTGGTGATGGACAGGGAAGCCTGGAGTGCTGCAGTCCATGGGGTCACAAAGTCAGACATGTCTGAGTGACTGAACTGAAGAAGAAATATCAAAATGCATTTCATGGTAATTCCTGGTCTCCAAATATGAATGAGATGAGATTGGATTTATTTTCCTATCTTATTTTTTCCACTCCCCTCCTTAGATTTTCATAGTACTTATGAGGATTCCTATTAATTCAATCTCTTAATTCTTTATGGTTGTAAAGATAATTTATCACTTCTCCCCCTGCCTCTCCTAATCTCCTCTCGTATTAATTTATTCAGAAAATTATGTTGTAGAATTGTCAATTCACACTCTTGCTGATTTCAGTGTAGCTCCTTTATATCTCAGAGGAAAATTGAGATAGAGCTTTTCTAATTCCATCTCTCCCATGTACTTGAGGGAACTCAGTCTGGAGAACTGAACTAGATTCTTCACTCGCCTTTCTTTAAGTAGCCCTGGGTGTGTAGCATCTTCTAATGCCCTTAGCTTGCTGGCTGGAGGACTTTCTAAAACAGAAGCCTTTTAGTATCAGACATCTCTGTTTTGTTCAGTGGATGAAATCGGGTCCCTCTAATAAACACTCAGCTTGCCAATTAAGTAGTGCGGGTGGGAGCTAGATGGTGGTTGTTCAGTCCATAAGTTGTGTCCAACACTTTGCCACCCCACAGACTGCAGCATGCTAGGCTCCTCTGTCCTCTACTGTCTCCCAGAATTTGCTCAAACCCATGTCCATTAGTCAGGGATGCCATCCAACCATCCCATCCTCCGCTGTTCCCTTCTCTTGCCCTCAGTATTTTCCAGCATCAGGGTCTTTTCCAATGAGTTGACTCTTTGTATCAGGTGATCAAAATATTGAAGCTTCGGCATCAGTCCTTCCAATGAATATTCAGTGTAGATTTTCTTTAAGATTGACTGGTTTGATATTTATGAAGTGAAGTGAAGTGAAGAAGTGAAGTGAAGTGAAGGTTGCTTACTCATGCCGGATTCTTGGCAACCCCATGGGCTATACAGTCCATGGAATTCTCCAGGCCAGAATACTGAAATGAGCAGCCTTTCCCTTCTCCAGGGGATCTTCCCAACCCAGGGATCAAACCCAGGTCTCACACATTGCAGGTGGATTCTTTACCAGTTGAGCCACAAGGTAAGTGCAAGAATACTGGAATGGGTAGCCTATCCCTTCTCCAGCAGATCTTCATGACGCAGGAATTGAATCGGGGTCTTCTGCATTGCAGAAGAAGAATCTGGTAGGAATCTGCATTGCAGATTCTTTACCAACTGAGCTATGAGGGAAGCCTTTGATATGTATTTTTAATCTAATTCTAAAATAAGGCTTAAACCAGAGTGTCATGGGCAGATAATAACGAGAGAATGACAGCATACACTCGGCAGGAATTGAGACAATGAACATTCTCCCGAAAGGTGTCTGAGAACTGCCTGAGGCTGTGAATTCCCTGGACTTCAAGTCTTAATTGGGGGATTGAGTTGCTGTGGAGTAAATAGGAGTTCAGTCCTTAGCAGTAAAGTTCCCTGGTGGCTCAGAGGTTAAAGCATCTGCCTGGAATGTGGGAGAACCGGGTTCAGTCCCTGGGTGGGGAAGATCCCCTGGAGAAGGAAATGGTAACCCACTCTAGTACTCTTGCCTGGAGAATTCCATGGAGGGAGGAGCCTGGTGGGCTATAGTCCACGGGGTCACAAAGAGTAGGACACGACTTCATTTTCTTCTGCATAGCTGATCCACTTGTGCTTGTTCAGTTTTTTTTCCACAAATGTCTGTTGTCAAGCTACATACATACCTCTAGAAATCACCACAAATGACGATAACTCAGGACCCAGGGAAGTGGGATAGCCCATGCCCCGTGGGCCCATTGATTTTAAAATGGGGCTTATCTGCTTTAAAATTCACCACTCAAGCGTGGTTTTGTCAGCCTTTCTTATTCTGGAAATGATTTCGGACACGTGCGGCAGTAAGCAGCAACTTGCAGTGAGCAGTAGCTGGAAGCAAGGTCTTCGTTTCCCAGGTCCCAAGGTCCTAACTGCTGGACCACAGGAGCCAACAGTTAGAGCTGGAGCCCTGAGTCCTTGCCTTCTTAGTCAGGAATGGATAAAGATGAGGAGGCAGAGGGTAAAGACTAAAGCAAAAAGCTTATTGAAAAGATAAGTATTTGCAGAAAAGCACACAGATGAACTCAGAGAGAGTTCCTCCTTTGGGAAGTTGAAATCCATTGTAAGGGGTCAGTTTTCTGGGTCTTTGTCATCTCGCTTTATCCCACCCTGGTTGATTTGTCTCAGGACCTTCTCCTGAAGTGCACATGCACTCCTCAGCCAAGATGGATCACGAAGTGAAGGCTTCTGGAAGGAGCAGGATTCATGGGCTGGAATTATCCTCTGAATTTTGACCCCAAGGAGCCTTTCTGCATATGTATAGGGTCTCTCTTGTCCCAGAAAGGGAGGCGTGGAAATCCCTTAATCCTTTACCAAACAGGGCTTTACCCCTCTTTGCCCTTACCATGACTATTACCTTGACTATTGTCTCCAGCATTATCTTCAGGTGTTTGCAAGAGACAAAGTCTTGTTATTTACCCTGTTTCTGTTGTTACTTCCATTTTGGAGGGCTGAAAGGAGGCTGATTGTGAACATTTTAACTGGAGCCCACCTGTCTCTTGTCTCAGGGGATGTATACCGGAAGCTAGTCACAAGAATCCACCCTGAAGCCCATTTCTTTCTGCACCATGAAATGCAAACAGGAGGCCAATTGTAAATGTCTAACCTTGAGAACATTATCTTCTACCTCAGAAATACCAACTACATAACTTTGTTATTGTTGTTGTGACTTTTATATTGAGTCATACATATAGCATTATATTAGTTTTGATATGCATGTGTGCTAAGTCGCTTCAGTCATGTCTGATCTGACTCTTTGTGACCTTATGGGCTGTAGCCTGACAGGCTCTGTACATGGGAACCTCCAGGCAAGAATACTGGAGTGGATTGCCATGCCCTGCTCCAGGGGATCTTCCTGATCCAGGGACTGAACCCATGTCTCTTATTTCTCCTGCACTGGCAGCTGGGTTTTTTACCACTAGCACCACCTGGAAAGCCCTAGTTATAATGTACATCATGATAACTTCATATGTGTATATATTGCAAAATGATCACCGCTCTAAGCCTAGTTCACATCCATCAGACTCTCTTGCTGCTAAGTCGCTTCAGTTGTGTCCGACTCTGTGTGACCCCATAGACAGCAGCCCACCAGGCTCCCCCATCCCTGGGATTCTCCAGGCAAGAACACTGGAGTGGGTTGCCATTTCCTTCTCCAGTGCATGAAAGTGAAAAGTGAAAGGGAAGTCGCTCAGTCATGTCTGACTCTTCGCGACCCCATGGACTGCAGCCCACCAGGCTCCTCTGTCCATGGGATTTTCCAGGCAAGAGTATTGGAGTGGGGAGACTCTCTTAGCAAGTTTCAAATGTACAATAGGGCATTACTAACTCAAGTCACTATGCCGTGCGTCACATGCTCAGTACTGATTAATTTTATAGCTGGAAGTTTGTACCTTTGGACCTTCTTTGCCCATTCTGAGAATCCTTTCATTCTTGATAAACAAACACTTAAAAAACCCCACTTATGTGGTTTCCCCCTTGCTTTCCAGGTGGTGCTAAGGGTAAAGAACCTACCTGCCAATGCAGGAGACTAAAAGACATGGGTTTGATCGCTGTTTTGGGAATATCCCCTGGAGAAGGAAATGGCACTCCACTCCAGTGTTCTTACCTGGAGAATCCCATAGACAGAGGAAGCTGGGGGGTACCGTCCATGGGGTCACTATTACTACAGTCAGACACCACTGACTACTACAGTCAGACTGTAGTCTGACTACTAGAGCAGTCAGACACTACTGAACCGACTTAGCACACACACACATTCAATTATTTCCCTCTTCCTTTAGGCCAGCTATATGACATTCCTAAATGTATATACGTTTGATGTTATGGAATGTTGTATATTAGGATTTTTTTTTTCATATTTGAAAGCAACATACTCGTTTTACTTTCGGCATTTGTACCATCATTCACTCTGCTTCCCATTATACTTTCCAGAGATCCTCTGCAGATCTAAATGTTTCTATTTACTGTGTAGCTTTGATCAGTTAATACTGCAAATGGTCCCTTATCTCTTTGCCTATGTTCCTTCTTTTTATAAATGTTTAAGTTATGAGTATAATCATCTGGTTTATATGCAGTAGTTAGAGCAAAGCAAATTAAATTAGTGCTTTCCTGAAAAACAGATCAACACTGCTCTTAATGCTCTTTATCTAGGCAATAAGCTATTTTTCTCCCTGGTCTTTGTTTCGGATCTAAAACCTTGAAAGTTAAACTACAATAAAACAAAGAAGAATAGAAACTAGATAAAACTAAGTATGTTTAAAAAGGAAGAAAAACCCTTTTGTTCTCTTGAAGTTCTAAGTAAAAATCAGTAAAATAAAAAATACAAGCATAGTTCACTACAAATTGCTTTTTTTTCAACTCAAGGCCACAGATTTGAAAGAACAGTGTTTCTTTTTTGTCAAAATATTTTTTACAGCAAATTCTAATTGTCAATGGAATTTCAGTATCATGCATAATTTCTTCAGAAACACCACAAAACCAAGATAAAATAAGGGACAGGAACCAGGACTTTGCTTTCCTTCCCACAACTTAGGAGCAAGTGAAAAGTTGAAAGGCCGTAAACATGGAAGTACAGACTTACATAAAGGTCAGTTATAGTAGCAGATACATAAGTGGAGCTTTTGCTTCCATTAACAGTTCAACGGCTGTTTGGTCAGTGTCTCTCTGCATATTCAGAGGTGATGTCATCAGGACATGAGAAACTTGAATACCAGTCAAGTTCTTAAATATCTTCTGTTTAATTAGCTGAGTGGTGTGTGTGCACAGGGGTTTTCCTGGTGGTTCTGTGGTAAAGAACGCACCTGCAGTGCAGGAGACGCATGTGTGAACCCTGGGTGGGAAAGATCCGCTGGAGCACAGCGTTGTCACCCGCTCCAGTATTCTTGCCTGAAGAATCCCATGGACAGAAGAGTCTGCTGGACTACATGCAGTCCCTGGCGCTGCAGAGTCAGATGTGACTGAGGTGACTGAGCATGCGCACCGTGTGGCGAGCGCTTCGCATCCCTTGGAGCTGTGTAGTACTCAATCTGTGTGTCCCCTAGCCCCGCACCTAGAGCTGTTCGTGAAATCCCAAGTCCTATCCATGTGTTAAAGCGTATAATAACTTTGAGGCAAAAGGGTCATTTAAAGAATCAATCCATAACTAAAAATAGCTTTGTATAGCAAAACGAATACAGTATTCTAAAGCAAAACAAACTAAAAAATAAAAATTAATTAAAAAAATAAAATAAACTTTCTTAAATGTCCCCCAGTAGAGACAAATAAACAGAATCCAGCCATCATCTCACATGCACAAAAGCAGTTTTTGTTTCCTTCCCAGTTTATGTGGCCTTCTCCTGAATGCCAGTGGGAACATTCTAAGGACTCAGACACTGCCCTTTGCTCCTGTGCACAATTTGGAGGCATAATTCCTTTTAGAAAACAGAAGGAAGTGGTAGTATGCAGCTTCTAATTGTGGTGTCATGGGATGGGAACTGGCGTTGAAGTCAGAATCACCTTGATTTGCTTCCCATTTCTTTGACCTTTGTGTCTGTGTGACTTTGGGCAAATCATTTACCCTCTTTAGTTTCCTCAACAGCCAAAAAAAGGAAAGACAATGCCTGCCTATCAAGATCTTTGTGAGAATTAGAGGAAAATCTGGAAGATGCTCTCCGTGGAGAAAGGCTGCAGTGATTATCACAGGCACCATACGGTCCTTTATCAGCCATGCGGTCAGCTGGGTTTTCCTGCTCCCATAGACAGATGGTTTAGTATGATCTGGACACATCTAGGGTGGAGTCACAGATTCTAGGGTGAGGAATTTTGCCCTCATCTGACTTCCAGTCTTGAGCACTTAGATCTTCACAAAAAGATTGCATGAAGTAATGATGGTTTATCAATAGTAGCTCACTTTTTTTTTCAGGTGCCCTGGCAGATAAAGCCATTGCAACTCAGAAGAGGAGTTTATGACCCAGGGAAATAGGTCATCAAGGTGTAGATTATGTGTTAATGACACTTGGTAAGGTTTTGTTGAGTAAACCTCAGTACGTCAGGACACCACAGACCCACATCCCTCCTCATCTTCCATAAAATGCACATTAATTGAGAGATAGTGAATGTAGTAACAGGAAGCTCCCAGTCAGATCCAGGCCAGTGCTGAATCCAGGGAAGATGCTTTTTGATGTCTTATCATGATGGAGGTTGTGTAGACAGGCCCTTATCCTTCCACCCACCTTCTCTCCCTGAATCAGCGCAGATTCTGAGGAAAAGCACAATTGGAAATGTGAGCAGTCTACTAAAAGGTAAGGCATGGTAGTTTGTGAAGTCAGCTCTGTCAGTGAGGTCATACATCAGGGTACTGTGTGCAGCCACGGTGAAGACGTCTAGTGTCTCATTCAGGAAGACACAACCCTAGTTCAAAACCCAAAATCATTCCATCCAAAGGTGAGAGAAGCAGGCTAACACTGTGTGTGTGTGTGTGTGTGTGTGTGTGTGTGTGAGGGAAGCAGGAGAGGGAGGAAGAAGAGGGGGGTGGATCTCACCTTTTGATGCTCCAGAGTTATGGACCTTCCTGGAAGCCATGGAGATCCTGTGTGGCAGAACCATCTCCATGGTGATTCACAGGTGGAGAATGGGAACAAGAGAGACATTGAATTGAGACATGGAACATTTCAGGAGCCCTGTTGGGCCCAGCGATCTATTTGTCCAAAGGGACAGATGGTAAACTGCTTGTTTGTTTGATAAATTTAAGCACTTCTTAGATATCAGTTATTTGTATTAAACCTACACAAGAACGCTTACTATTATGAGGCATCTGCCATCTCAGCCACTCATTCTGGATGATATTAAGAAATGGAGGAAATCATTGCACGTTTCTTTTTTATTTTTTAGTGCATTTGCTAATTTAAGGTTAAAAAAAATTATATGTGTTTGTGATTTGTCAGGTTTTCAGTCTCTAAATCTGAAAATCTTCCATAATCACAAATAACCACAAAGGACCTTATTCGTGTACATCCTCGTTTACTTTGCAATAGATTCATGCTTCATAGAAGATCATAGGTCAATGGTGTTTTATTATTTTTCATTAATTTTTATTCAAGTAGAGTTGCTTTACAATGGCTGCATTAGTTTCTACTGTACAGCGAGGTGAATCAGCTGTACATACATGAATATATACATGCCCCTCTTTGGATTTCCTTTGCATTTAGATCACCACAAAGCACTGAGTAGAGTTCCCTGAGCTATACAGTATATTCTCATTAGTTATCTACCTTATCCTTAGTATCGGTAGTTTATATATGTCCATGCCAACCTCCCAATTCATCCTCCTTTCTTTCCCCTGCTTAGGATCCATGCATTTGTTCTCTGCACCTGTGTCTCTACTTCTCTTTTACCAATGAGATCATCTACACCATTTTTCTAGATTCCACATAGATGCATTAATGTATGATATTTGTTTTTATCTTTCTGACTTCACTCTGTATGACAGTCTATAAATCCTCATGGAATTTTAGCATGTCTTTTTAATATTGCAATTTCTCTTTGGAGGTAAACTGTCACTAAACATTAAAACAGAACATCCTATTAGAATTTTTAAAAAATCTCTCTTGCTAATCTCGAAAATGTTCTCTACTATTTAAATAAGAAATAAATGAAGAATGGAATGGTGATTACAATCTATCTGCACAAAAATAATGCATGTACAGGCTGGAGCATCCAGGAAGGAGTCAGGTGGTGGTTTTATTTTCCCTTCTTAACAAATACCACCAAATAACATATCATATAGCATGACAATTAAACTATAGCAACATCTTAGATTTTAAATTCTCTATTTAAGTGAAACTTAACTTTCCTTCACTGATTCACAACCATTACCTTAGGTCTAATTTATACCTTTTTTGAATTCTCAATGTATTAAGTCAGAGATACGAAATGATATTATTTCAAAGTTGAGGAACAACTCAGTTATACTGACCAGTAATAATGTGCTTCATCACTGGGTATTTCATTAAAAGATATAGCAGCACCTGACATACAGGTAAGTGTTAGTTCTACAGTCCGTGGAGAGAGAATTATCTTAATTGACAATGCATGGTATGTTTCTATGAGAAAAGTAGAATTGAGTTCAGAATAACTTGCAGTAGAGAAATGTCGACTCGAAGTTTCTGAAGTAAAAGATGCCGATTTAGATGGTAGCCTGTTTCGGGCCAGAAGTCATCTATGGAAAGCATCAGCATAAAATCTTGGAGCCATGACAGAGTCCAGCTTAATTTTCTTGTTTATTTTGTGTTAATGTGGCTTGATTTTTAAAATAACCAACTTCATCACACTCAAAATCTAGAAAGTCAAATACTTTGGCAGTTGGAATCCCAGTGTGTTATTATTTTTGGCTGTGCTGGGTCTTCACTAGTGCACAGGCTTTTCTCCAGTTGGGGTGAGCAGGGTCTATTCTCCAGGTGTAGTGTGTGGGTTTCTCACTGCGGTGCCTTCTGTTGTTGCAAAGCACAGGCTCTAGGGTGTGAGGGCTTCAGCACTTGCAGCTCCCAGGCTCTTGGGGACCCGGCTCAGTAGCTGTGCACAGGCTTAATGGCTACGAGGCATGTGGGATCTTCTGGGATCAGGGCTTTAACCCATGTCTCCTAAATTTGCAAGCAGATTCTTTAATACTGAGCCACTAGGGAAGCCCCAATCCTAGTATTTTAAGTACCACAATGAGAACTGAAAGCCATGTGGGCAAGGCACCAAGCAGGCACTGGTACTCATAAAAGCATCCCTAAAAAGCAATATCTACCTGGCCATTTAGAGGAAAGGAGATAAAGGGTGAGATCCAACTCTTTATTATTTTGCTTGTAACATTCTCTTCAAATCAGGAGATTCTAGTGAAATATATCATTGAAAACAGTGCAGATTGTCCTCCACTCACAGTAGGGTTAGACCTCAGTGTTACATCCAGCAAACCTGTTGTAAGTTGAAAATACCATCAATTGAAATGGACTTAATACATTTTCCCTACAGAACATCATCACTTAGCCCAGCCTACCTTCAGTGTGCTCATTTCCCTCCCGTGGAAACTGAGGTTAACATCAGCCAGGTGACTTGATCGATCCCCAGGGCTCCATGCTGGGAATTTCTCACATTTTTGTTTTGTTTGATCTGTAGCTCAGTGCTTTTTTGACCCCACACTATGCACAGAGTTCTTCCAATCTGTCTCTTCAGAGTGGATTGGCACTGAATGACTTTATTACCAACAATGCAACAATTTCTCAGTTGGTGAACCTATTCAGTTCAGTTCAGTCACTCAGTCGTGTCCGACTCTTTGTGACCCCATGAATCGCAGCACGCCAGGCCTCCCTGTCCATCACCATCTCCTGGAGTTCACTCAAACTCATGTTCATCGAGTCCGTGATGCCATCCAGCCATCTCATCCTCTGTCGTCCCCTTCTCCTCCTGCCCCCAATCCCTCCCAGCATCAGAGTCTTTTCCAATGAGTCAACTCTTCACATGAGGTGGCTAAAGTACTGGAGTTTCAGCTTTAGCATCATTCCTTCCAAAGAAATCCCAGGGCTGATCTCCTCCAGAATGGACTGGTTGGATCTCCTTGCAGTCCAAGGGACTCTCAAGAGTCTTCTCCAACTTTGGTGAACCTATTACAGACCCAGAATTAGATAAAACCCCTCTCCTGGGTGCAGCAGCTAAGGAAACCATATGGACCTTGATTCAGAGCCGCTCCAGGTCTGACTCACTGCAGCCTCGCCTTATCCTGAGTCATGACCCACTTCTAGAAGGCAGACAAGCAACCTACAAGGAGGACCACAGAGGAGAAAAATTAACTGCATGCAAAGCAGGGGGTATTTAGCAGTAAACTTTTATTTTATCTTTTATTGTTTTATTTTTAAAATTTTTATGTTAGTTGATTTACAATGTGTTAATTTCTACTGTACAGCAAAGTGTTTCAATTGTACATATACTTATTATTTTTCATATTCTTTTCTACTATGGTTTTTCATGGGATATTGAGTACAGTTCTATGTGTTATGCAGTAGGACCTTGTTGCCTATCCATTCTATATATAGTAATATGCATCTGCTCATCGCAAACTCCCAATCTGGCCTTCTCCAGCCTACTTCCCTGTTGGGAACCACAAGTCTGTTCTCTATGTCTGTGAGTCTTTCTGTTTCCTGTGTGCTTGCTAAGTCACTCATTCGTGTCCGACTCTCTGTGACCCCGTGCACTGTAGCCCGCCAGGCTCCTCTGTCCATGGGAGTCTCTCAGGCAAGAATATTAGTTGATTGCCATCCACTCCTCCAGGGGCTCTTCCCCACCGAGGGATCAATCCCACATCTCCTGTGGCTCCTGCATTTCAGGTGGGTTCTCTGCTGCTGAGCCACCAGGGAAGCCCTTCTGTTTTATAGATAAGTTCATTTGTGTCATACTCTAGATTTCACAGGTAAGTGATATCAGATAGTATTTGTCTTTCTTTGTCTGACTTCTCTTAGTATGACAACCTCTAGTTCAGTCAGTGTTGCTGAAAATGGAATTACTTCATGCTTTTTATGGCTGAATAATATCCCATTGTGTATATGTACCACGTCTTTACCCAGTCCTCTGTTGATGGACAGTCAGGTTGTTTCCGTGTCTTGGATATTGGGAAGAGTGCTGCAGGGAGCGCTGAGGTGCATTTGTCTTTAAAGTTAAGTTAGACTTTTGTCTGGTTATGTGCACAGGAGTGGGATTGCTGGATCATATGGCAATATTAAGTTTGGTTTTTTGAGGAACCTCCATGCTATTTTCCATAGTGGCTGCATTTACATCCAAGCGGGGAATATTTACATTAGTCTAAGGGGCCATTGCCAATCAGACTTTCCTGGTGGACTGAGATGATACAATCCCCTTTCTTGGAATTAGAGTGATAGCACCGCACCCTGGTGGCTTCCTTGGTAGCTCAGCTGGTAAAGAATCTACCTGTAATGCAGGAGACATGGGTTTGATCCCTGGGTTGGGAAGATCTCCTGGAGGAGGGCATGGAAACCCACTCTAGTATTCTTACCTGGAGAATCCCTATGGACAGAGGAGACTGGTGGGCTATAGTCCATGGGGTCACAAAGAGTCAGACATGACTGAGGGAGCAAGCACACTACCACACTCTGAAGCTTCTAAGGAATCACCTGGCTGGAGAATATATAGAAACTTCCCTCTAGTAACATTACTTTGTGATTTATAGATTCTTCCCATATGAGTGGGCCTGTAGATTTGTAGTTAATATTAATAATACTCATAATCACACCACCACTGCCACTACATTTCCCCACACATATACCCCATCTCACCTGCATGTCTCCATAATAAGAGTCCCAGACACTCTTCTGGGAATAGGGTTATGAACAAGGCACACAGGATCCTCCCTCTGGAAAGGTCCATGGGTTAGTTACAGAGACGGGTAAGCAACAAGTGAGCAATCAAAATGATAAATGGTATCTGGAAACACAGTAGTGCACGAGATGGTGAATAATGATGGACGGGGGATGCTGACCAGGAGGAGAGCGTCTGGGAAGAGCAGCCTGCTCTGTGACTGCAGGAGGAGGGCTCTGACACGGGCAGGTGTTTGGGAAGAACGTCCTAGGTGCACGGGTTAGCAGGTGCAGAGGCCCTGAGGTGGGGGCAGGCTTGGTGTGGATGAGGAAGGGGAGATGCTGATTAGACCAAACCTGCACTTGGTTATGATAACAAACTTCAGAGCAGAATGATTGTACTCTGTGTCTACACAGCCTCATCAGCGGTAGAACTGGGCACGCGTGGTTCACCTGTAATGTTAGGGCTTCCTGCATGGCCTCGTCTGTGGTGGTGAAGTCATTAGGAAGGAACTGAGGTCTTGGCCCTGTCTCAGGCTCATGTGCCTCTGGCTTTTCTATTTTCCTTTCTTTGCTCACATCTTGAGTAATCTCCCATAAGTGTTCAGGATTAAGACTGAACGAAGCACCTTCAGGCTGTCAGCTACTGTAGCTAAAATGTGGCTGCTCTGGGTGAACGGAGAAATAAAATGCTTTTAAAACATCCTTCAGGGCATGCAGTTCCTGGAAGAAAGCCTGAGGAGTAATTATAAAACACCTTAATCAAGTCTTGGACAAGGCATTCTGCATCATGATCCTCCTCCAATTACTCTTTTCCCAAATAATGCATGCCCAGAAATAACCAGTGAAACCATAGAAGCTAATGCTGAGCAGAGTTTAATGCTTGTTTGATTTGTTTTCCACCTCAGAAAGTACTTATCTAATTGGGGAGACTTCCTCTCATCAGTGGAATATGAGTCCTCCTGATATTGGAAACTCTGGATCCTTTTAAAGCACATCCTACTCCTTAGTCATGAAGGAAAATGGAAAGTGACAGCGGAAATCACCCTGGGTCATTCCCTTTTACTTTTGAGTTGCTGCATCATTGTCTCTGATAAGAGAAGGAAATTCTCAGTCTTATAGCAAACCTACAGGTGTGGAGTTTTTGTCCATACAGATTCCAAGATGAGAGAAGCTTTGAAGGTCAAACACGTGGTTGTAAGATAGTCATTAAAATTTCATTTGCCCAGAAACTTACATAATAAATGAAAATTTTAAACAATATTTAAAATTTTTAATAATTTTAAATTGTTATCTTCACAGAATGGAATGAATGAGACAGCCACCAAATATAAATATTAAAACAACAGCAAAATAAAACTAAACAAAGACTTCCTGAATTCCCTTTTCTTCACAATGAGCCAGTATGGTTGTTTGAGCTTGTTGCATACAGGATGTAAACCTGACAGTTTTCAATGTTCACTCCCAAGGAGAGATGCAATTGGGATGATAACACATTTCTTTTTTTTTTTTTTTAATTAATTTTTATTTTTTAGTTTGTTTTGCTTTACAATACTGTATTCGTTTTGCTATACATTGACATGAATCAGCCACAAGTGTGCATGAACTCCCAATCCCGATCCCCACCTCCCCCCTCCCGACCCACACCTTCTCTCTGGATTATCCCCGTGCATCAGTCCCAAGCATCCTGCATCCTGCATCAAACCTAGACCGGCAATTTGTTTCACTTATGATATCATACATGTTACACTGCCACTCTCCCAAATCATTCCACCCTCTCCCTCTCCCAGAGTCCAAAAGACTATTCTATACATAAGTGTCTCTTTTGCTGTCTCACGTACAGGTTTATCATTACCATCTTCTAAATTGCATATATATGTGTAAGTATACTGTATTGGTGTTTTTCTTTCTGGCTTACTTCACTCTGTATAATCGGCTCCAGTGTCATCCACCTCATTAGAGCTGATTCAAATGTATTCTTTTTAATGGCTGAGTAATACTCCATTGTGTATATGTACCACAGCTTTCTTATCCATTCATCTGCTGAAGGATATTTAGGTTGCTTCCATGTCCTGGCTATTATAAATAGTGCTGCGATGAACACTGGGGTACATGTGCATCTTTCAATTCTGGTTTCCTCAGTGTGTATCCCAACAGTGGGATTGCTGGGCCATGCTGCTGCTGCTGCTGCTAAGTTGCTCCAGTCGTGTCTGACTCTGTGCGACCCCATAGATGGCATAAGGCAGTTTTATTTGCAATTTTTTAAGGAATCTCCACACTGTTCTCCATAGTGGCTGTACTAGTTTGCATTCCCA
>SJXQ01010728.1:0-25176 GCA_006408695.1 Aepyceros melampus
TAAACTCTAAAAACCCGCAAAGAATCACAAGAAAAATTTTGGAGGTGATGAGTATGTGAAGTACCTTGGTGTGCATTGACAGGTGGATTTTTTACCATTGAGCCACCTGGGAAATCTAATGGTGTCCTGGCTGTATGCATACATCCAAGCTAATCAATATGTATATAGTAAATGTATATCATTTTGTAAATCAATTGTACTTCCATAGGAGTTCCCAGGTGGTGATAGCGGTAGAGTTGCAGATAAGGTGGTAGAGTCACAGGTTTGACCCCTGGGTGTGGAAGATCCCCTGGAGGAGGGCATGGCAATCCACTCCAGTATTCTCGCCTGGAGAACCCACGGACAGAGGAGCCATTCAGGCTACAGTCCGCAGGGTCCCACAGAGTTGGATATGACTGAGGAGACTTAGCATGCAATCATGCAGAGCTAAAAATAAATAAATAAATAAATTTCAAATCCTACTTTTTGAGGATTTCCAAAAATCAAAATTTCTAATGAGAGTCAAATTGCTATTTTCTGAGGCAAATAGCATTTCTGCTTTGATGAGTGAGTCCCAACTTAAAAAAAAACAACAAACAAACAAACGGAAAAACAGTTGGTATAGTCAATTATAGTGAAAGTTATCTTCAACATCTCACTCTCTTCTGTTGCACACCTCATTATATCAAAACCAAGGAAACAGTGTTCAGCTTTTAATGTGGATAAATGAGTGAGTCGGTTTAGCATAATATTTCATAGAAGATTTAATGTTAGGTGAAGAAAATAACCAAGAATGAACAGGGTAACTTGAGTATTTCCTCTTATGTTGCTTAAAAAACAGCTTAAGTATTATTTGCATGATATATTATCTAAAAAAACAACAAACAAACAAACGGAAAAACAGTTGGTATAGTCAATTATAGTGAAAGTTATCTTCAACATCTCACTCTCTTCTGTTGCACACCTCATTATATCAAAACCAAGGAAACAGTGTTCAGCTTTTAATGTGGATAAATGAGTGAGTCGGTTTAGCATAATATTTCATAGAAGATTTAATGTTAGGTGAAGAAAATAACCAAGAATGAACAGGGTAACTTGAGTATTTCCTCTTATGTTGCTTAAAAAACAGCTTAAGTATTATTTGCATGATATATTATCAAGCAGTTATACCTAATTTCTGGATATTTGATTTAGTTCGCTTCTTCAAATCAATAATTTATAAAAATTCAATTTAGGAGAAAAAAACACATTGCTATTTAGAATTATCCCATGGTGGTAAATTATTGGAAGTATTAAATCACTGCTAAAGACTTTTTGAGTCTTTCAATTAATTTTGACAAACTTCTTTTTAATAAAGATAGTACTAATGGATATAACTCAAGTTTGAGAAGTCTGTTTCAAAGCACTCTAATTTATTGAAAAATAATTTGGGATTTCTTTTTTTCATTTAAAAAAAAATCCTTAATCTATAAAAATTTTTAGCATCATTAATTAAAAAATTATCATTAGGGGTTTAGATCAAGCTTCCCTAAGTTGTACCACTTAGGCATGTGGATTATTTTGAGCTAAAGTCAATGGAGACCATGTGGGATCAAGAGAAATTACTGTCCCTTTCTTAACTACTTCACTTCAGTTCAGTTCAGTCACTCAGTCCCATCTGACTCTTTGCGACCCCATGAATCGCAGCACACCAGGCCTCCCTGCCCATCACCAACTCCTGGAGTTCACTCAAAATCACATCCATTGAGTCAGTGATGCCATCCAACCATCTCATCCTCTGTCTTCCCCTTCTTCTCCTGCACCCAATCCCTCCCAGCATCAGAGTCTTTTCCAATGAGTCAATTTTCATGAGGTGGCCAAAGTATTGGAGTTTCAGCTTTAGCATCAGTCCTTCCATTGAACACCCAGGACTGATCTCCTTTAGAATGAACTGGTTGGATCTCCTTGCAGTCCAAGGGACTCTCAAGAGTCTTCTCCAATACCACAGTTCAAAACCATCAATTCTTCGACACTTAGCTTTCTTCACATTCCAACGCTCACATCCATATATGACCACTGGAAAAACCATAGCCTTGACTAGACAGACCTTTGTTGGCAAAGTAATGTCTCTGCTTTTCAACATGCTGTCTAGGTTAGTTATAACTTTCCTTCCAAGGAGTAAGCGTCTTTTAATTTCATGGCTGCAGTCACCATCTGCAGTGATTTTGGAGCCCCAAAAATAAAGCCTGACACTGTTTCCACTGTTTTCCCATCTATTTCTCATGAAGTGATGGGACCAGATGCCATGATCTTTGTTTTCTCAATGTTGAGCTTTAAGCCAACTTTTTCACTCTCCTCTTTTACTTTCGGGGCTTCCCTGGTGGCTCAGAGGTTAAAGCGTCTGCCTGCAGTGCGGGAGACTGGGTTCGATCCCTGGGTTGGGAAGATCCTCTGGAGAAGGAAATGGCAACCCACTCCAGTACTCTTGCCTGGAAAATTCCATGGACTGAGGAACCTGGTGGGCTTCAGTCCATGGGGTCGCAAAGAGTCGGACACGACTGAGCGACTTCACTTCACTCTTTTACTTTCACCAAGAGGCTTTTCAGTTCCTCTTCACTTTCTGCCATAAAAGTGGTGTCATCTGCATATCTGAGGTGATTGTTATTTCTGTTGGCAATCTTGATTCCAGCTTGTGTTTCTTCCAGTCCAGTGTTTCTCGTGATATACTCTGCATATAAGTTAAATAAGCAGGGTGACAATATACATTCTTGATGTACTCCTTTTCCTATTTGGAACCAATCTGTTGTTCCATGTCCAGTTCTAACTGTTGCTTCCTGACCTGCATACAGATTTCTCAAGAGGCAGGCAGGTGGTCTGGTATTCCCATTTCTCTCAGAATTTTCCACAATTTATTGTAATCCATGCAGTCAAAGGCTTTGGCATAGTCAATAAAGCAGAAGTAGATGTTTTTCTGGAATTATCTTACTTTTTCCATGATCCAGTGGATGTTGGCAATTTGATGTCTGGTTCCTCTGGCTTTTCTAAAACCAGCTTGAACATCTGGAAGTTCACGGTTCATTTATTGCTGAAGCCTGGATGGAGAATTTTGAGGGTGGTCTAATATTAATACAATATGACCACTGTTTCTGAAAAAAAAAAAAAAAAAGGAAATTAGGACACTGAAAGACGCCAGGGGGATTTATAGAGAGAGTTGAAAGCGTTGAAGAGATGGTAATCATATGTTAGACAAGGGGAGAGGACTCAGAGGAAATCAGCATTCTTACACCTTGATTTAGGATTTCTACCGTCCAGAACTGAGAAAAGAAGTGTCTGTTGTTTAAGTCATCCAGTCTGTGGCAGTTTCTTATGGCAGTGCTAGCAATTAATACAGGATCAGATGACATAGTGAAGTGACACTGATGGATTTAACAAAATATGTTCATACAAATTGTATTGAAATTGTAAACATCACAGAAAATTTTAGGATAACTGTTAAGATGGAGAAAAATATGACCCTTAATGCTGACTATACTCAATATTGTGTCCGTGAGAAAGTTCTCTTCATGGATCTAGCTTAAAGTCTATCAAAATTATTCCAAGTAATTTGAAAATTGATAAGCTGATTCAAAAGTTCATACAATGACTTACTTTACTCAGTATGACACTCTCTAGATCCATCCAAGTTGCAGCAAATAGCATTATTTCATTCTTTGTAATGGCTGATTAATATTCTATTTCATATATGTGCCATATCTTCTTTATCCCTTCCTCTGTCACTGGACATTTAGGTTACTTCCATGTCTTCAGTTTTGTTCAGTGGTTCAGTTGTGTCCAAATCTTTGCAACCCCATGTACCACAGCACACCATGCCGCCCTGCCCATCACCAATTCCCGGAGTCCACCCAAAACCATGTCCATTGTGTCGGTGATGCCATTCAACCATTTCATCCTCTGCTGTCCCCTTCTCTTTCTGCCCTCAATATTTTCCAGACTAGGGTCTCTTCAAATGAGTCAGTACTTTGCATCAGGTGACCAAAGTATTGGAGTTTCAGTTTCAACATCAGTCCTTCCAATGAACACCCAGGACTGATCTCCTTTAGAATGGACTGGTTGGATCTCTTTACAGTCCAAAGGACTCTCAAGAGTCTTCTCCAATACCACAGTTCAAAAGCATCAATTCTTCAGCACTCAGCTTTCTTTATAGTCCAACTCTCACATCCATACATGACCACTGGAAAAACCATAGTCTAGACTAGACGGACTTTTGTTGGCAAAGTGATGCTTCTGCTCTTCAATATGCTATCTAGGTTGGTCATAACTTTCCTTCCTAGGAGTAAACATCTTTTAATTTCATGGCTGCAATCACCATCTACAGTGATTTTGGAGCCAAGAAAAATAAAACCAGCCATTGTTTCCACTGTTTCCCCATCCATTTCCCATGAAGTGATGGGACCAGATGCCATGATCTTCGTTTTCTGAATGTTGAGCTTTAAGCCAATTTTTTTCACTCTCTCTTTCACTTTCATCAAGAGACTGTTTTTGTTCCTCTTCATTTTCTGACATAAGGGTGGTGTCATCTCCATATCTGGGGTTATTGATATTTCTCCTGGCAATCTAGATTCCAGCTTGTGTTTCTTCCAGTCCAGTGTTTCTCATGATGTACTCTGCATATAAGTTAAATAAGCAGGGTGACAATATACAGCCTTGATGTACTTATTTCCTATCTGGAACCAGTCTGTTGTTCCATGTCCAGTTCTAACTGTTGCTTCCTAACCTGAATATAAGTTTCTCAAGAGGCATGTCAGGTGGTCTGGTATTCCCATCTCTCTGAGAATTTTCCACAGTTTATTGTGATCCACACAGTCAAAGGCTTTGGCATAGTCAATAAAGCAGAAATAGATGTTTTCCTGAAACTCTCTTGCTTTTTCCATGATCCAGCAGATGTTGGCAATTTGATCTCTGGTTCCTCTGCCTTTTCTAAAACCAGCTTGAACATCTGGAAGTTCATGGTTCACATATTGCTGAAGTCTGGCTTGGAGAATTCTGAGCAGTACTTTACTAGCATGTGCGATGAGTGCAATTGTGTGGTAGTTTGAGCATTCTTTGGCATTGCCTTTCTTTGGGATTGGAATGAAAACTGACCTTTTCTAGTCCTGTGACCACTGCTGAGTTTTCCAAATTTGCTGACATATTGAATGCAGCAGTTTCACAGCATCATCTTTTAGGAGTTGAAATAGCTCCACTGGAATTCCATCACCTCCACCAGCTTTGCTGGTAGTGATGCTTCCTAAGGCCTACTTTTTGGTGTTGCCTTTCTTTGGGATTGGAATGAAAACTGACCTTTTCTAGTCCTGTGACCACTGCTGAGTTTTCCAGATTTGCTGACATATTGAATGCAGCATTTTCACAGCATCATCTTTTAGGAGTTGAAATAGCTCAACTGGAATTCCATCACCTCCACTAGCTTTGCTGGTAGTGATGCTTCCTAAGGCCTACTTGACTTCACATTCCAGGATGTCTGGCTCTAGGTGCCTGATCACACCATCGTGATTATCTTGGTCATGAAGATCATTTTTGTACAGGTCTTCTGTGTATTCTTGTGACCTCTTATTAATATCTTCTGCTTCTGTTAGGTCCCTACCATTTCTGTCCTTTATTGAGCCCATCTTTGCATGAAATGCTCCCTTGGTATCTCTAATTTGCTTGAAGAGATCTCTAATCTTTCCCATTCTATTGTTTTCCTCTCTTTCTTTGCATTGTTCACTGAGGAAGCCTTTCTTATCTCTCCTTGCTATTCTTTGGAACTTGCATTCAAATGGGTATATCTTTCCTTGTCTCCTTTGCTTTTCACTTTCCTTCTTTTCACAGGTATTTTTAAGGCCTCCTCAGACAGCCATTTTACTTTTTCACATTTCTTTTTCTTGGGGATGGTCTTGATTCCTGTCTCCTGTACAATGTCACGAACCTTTATTCATAGTTCATCAGGCACTCTGTCTATAGGATTAGTCTCTTAAATATATTTCTCACTTCCACTGTATAGTCATTCCATGTCTTGTCTATTGTAAACAGTACTGCATTGAACACGAGGTGCATGTATCACTTCAGATTATCTTTTTCTCTGAATATATGCCCAGGAGTGAGGTTGCAGGATGGTATGGTAGCTCTATTTTCAGTTTTTTGAGGGACCACCATACTGATTTCCATATAGCCATGGAACCACAATTTAATTCACAATTCACATTCCCAACAGCTGTGTAGGAGGGTTCCCTTCTCTCCCTTTCATCTCCAGTATTTATTTGTGGATTTTTTTGTTGTTCATTTTGTTCAGTTGCAAAGTCATGTCTGAATCTTTGTGAACTCATGCATTGAAGTCCATAAGGCTTCCCTGTTCTTCATTATATCCTGTAGTTTGTTCAAGCTCATGTCCATTGAGTCAGTGATGACATCCAATTTCTCATCCTCTGCTGCCCTCTTTTTTTACCTTCAATCTTTCCCAGAATCCAGGTCTTTTCCAATAAGTTGATTCCTCTCACGAGGTGGCCAAGGTATTGAAGATTCAGCTTTAGCATCAGCCTTTCCAATAAATATTCAGGGATGATTTCCTTTAGGTTTGACTGGTTGATCTCCTTGCTGTCCAAAGGACTCTCAAGATTCTTCTCCAGCACCACAATTCAGAAGCATCAGTGCTCCAATCCTCAGCCTTCTTTATGGTCCAACTCTCACATTTGTTCATGGCTACTAGAAAAATCATAGCTTTGACTATGTGGACCTTGTCTTTTAGCAAATGAGAAGCATTGTATGACATGTCTTATATGTGGAACCTAAAAAGAAATGATACAGTTGAACTTATTTACAAAACATAAATAGACTCACAGACTTTGAGAACAAGCTTACAGTTGCCTGGGGGAAGGATAGCGGAAGGGAAAGTTGAAGAGTTTGGGATGGGCATGTATGTGCTGCTGTATTTAAAATGGATAATCAGTAAGGAGCTAATGTATAGCACATGGAACTCTGCTCAATGTTATGTGGCAACCTGGATGGGAAGGGAGCTTGTGAAATGTATACATGTATTTGTGTCTGAGTTCCTTCACTGTTCACCTGAAATTATCACATTGTTAGTTAATCAGCTATATCCCAATATGAAATAAAAAGGTTGTTTTTTTTTTTTGCCTGGGGGAAGGATAGCGGAAGGGAAAGTTGAATAGTTTGGGATGGGCATGTATGTGCTGTTGTATTTAAAATGGATAATCAGTAAGGAGCTAATGTATAGCACATGGAACTCTGCTCAATGTTATGTGGCAACCTGGATGGGAAGGGAGCTTGTGAAATGTATACATGTATTTGTGTCTGAGTTCCTTCACTGTTCACCTGAAATTATCACATTGTTAGTTAATCAGCTATATCCCAATATGAAATAAAAAGGTTGTTTTTTTTTTTTTCCAAGTTTATATGATTAGAGTCCATGGGGCTGTCTCATGATATCAGGAAATTATGAGGATAAAAGTATAATCTAAACAACTCCATGGTAAATATGAAAGTTACAATATGCTCTTGTTATTTAACAGAAAAAAGATATAGGCAACACAGAGAGCATGTCATCCATGACACCTAGAGAGACCATAACGTGGAGCAAAACAATGAAAAAAGGAAGATAATTTCATGTCTACTTTAGAAGACAAGGATAACATTACATGGTTAGGCTCTGAAAACATATCCCAGTTTATGACAAAAATGCAGAAGACCCTGGTGAGTTTCATTTTGATGCTGTTCCATGTCTTTGGGAGTGAAATGAAAGCTGACCACAACTCTTATATGTTCATTGACATCCCTTGAGAACTACTACAGATGTCAAGAATTAAGAGCTCTTGGGATATTTTTACCCTGACATGGTTGGTCATTACTGAGAGTCTGAAGAATAGTTATCCTCAGTGGAGACTGACTTATCAAGAGAGACAGTAGAGGAAAGATCAATGGGCCATTTGGTATCTCAGGAGTTTAAACAGAAACTATGTTACTGATCCCTAAGTTAGAGGACAATGTCCTAGTGTCCTTCTCCATTGAAACTTAGCTGAGATTACTAGAGTTAATTTGAAGATTATTGGACACAGAGTTAAATTTAAATTTTTGCATCTTTAGAAGCAAATGAATGGCAAGGTGTGTGTGTATGTATGTGTGTATATATATATATATATATATATATATATATTTATTATTTTTTTTTCTTTTTAATTAAATTTTATTTTTTAGTTTGTTTTGCTTTACAATACTGTATTCGTTTTGCTATACATTGATATGAATCAGCCACGAGTGTACATGAACTCCCAATCTGGGGAGTTTATTTTAATGAGACCCATGCCAAAGACAGTGGCATCAAGTCTAAGATGTCTGGTGGGCATTAAGGTTAGGGTCTCCAAGGCTTTAGAATCTAAGAAATAGTACAGCTTAAATATCCTGGGAGAAGCCCATGTATTTTATGAAGTTCCACTTGTAACTTCTTTTAAAGCCTTGTCCCTTATTGGGAAAAGAAATGCCTGAGACATAGGAAAAGACACTTTTTTCCCCCTAGAACTTAGAGACAGCACAAAGGGAACAATGCTGACATAAACAGGACACAGACTTTCAGTCAAAATCATTGTGTGTTGGAAGGTCATGGCAGAGATTTGAAATAGGAATGTGGAGGTTTATGAGAAAACTATTTTGCAGTTCTGATGCTTCCTATAACTTGAAAACACGTACTTTATTTTGAACAAAACCTGTGGATTGAAGAAAATTCCAAAATTACTTAGCTTTTTCAGTTTCACTTTCTTTTTCACTAAAATTATTTTGAAACCTAAAAACATGTGGGAAAACACTCTCATCAGTATTTTTCTATAAACGCTATTTTTTGTATTGACCATACTTTATAATTAAAACATTATCAGGACTGTAAGATGCTGTACAACTAATTTTCTGCCTGTTTTACTCTTTTTTGCATTCTCAGTATCTTCAGCCTCCTACTCCTGTCCAAAGTGACAGATTTGTTATTATAACATAGAAATAGGGCATAGGTATAGAAATTAGATTTTATTTATCTCAGAGCTCCCATGTGTGTGTGTGCTCAGTCGTGTCTGACTCTTTTGCACCCCCACCAGGTTCCTTGTCCACAAGATTTCCAGGCAAGAATACTGGAGAGGGTTACCATTTCCTTCTCCAAGGAAATCTTCCTGACCCAGGGGCTGAATCCATGTCTCCTGTGTCTCCTGCACTGGCAGGTGAATTCTTTGGACAAGTATATCAATATGATAGGTTAAAGGTTTATTGTTATCAACATTATCTGTAGAACAAATGACACAGTAATCCAAGATAAAAATAAACCTGAAGGAAGAAAAGTTCATTATCAAAGTCAAGCATTGTGGGAATGAGAGGAACACAAAAGAACACTTTCTAGTTAGTTTATCCTGGTCATTCCAGAAGCACACACACTGAGCAGAAACTGTAATGTCTGCTTTACTACCTTGAAATTAGTTCTTGGGGCTGCAGGCAATAAGTTTTCCACTCCTTAACAGATGAAACATAAATCATCACTGTCCTTAAACTTGATGAACCTGACCTAGCTCATAAGTTATAAATTTTGAGTTAAATTCTTCAGTTGTGTCCTGAAAGTGGGACAAGAACTGTTTATTTGTAAAATAGCATGAAATCAACATTTCTCATGTCTTTTGGACATAAAATCAATGGTTTTACCCTCCATAAAATGACCTACTCTAGAATAGGTGAACCCTATGAAGGTGAAGAATATTAGAAATCATTGAGGAAAACTCCATACATCTTTGCCAACTCTCTCAGAGTCAAACAAAAGTATACTAAAATGGTCTTTTAGCATGTATGAGATAAGTGTTACAGACTTCTCATTATGTTACAAATGGAAAATTGCTCTTATTCCTCATCAAGTTTTCTATATCCTACAATGTTCTTTATTATCTCACAATAGTCTGATGCTCTATTTCCCTCATAATCTTCCATTTATTTTACTTTTCTCTTTTTTACTTCCACCTTCTTTTCTTTTTTCCTTTACATTTCTTAATTTCTACCTGTATCTTTTCATTTCTGATGTAGTTTGTATAATACTCAAGATCAATAGTTGTATGTACCACAGCTCAGCATAAATGACTGGAGGTTGTCTTTAAGCTTTGATCCAAACATATGGAAATAATGTGGGATTTAGTTGTCTGTTAATGTCATTTCACCCAGTTTCCTATCCTGCCACTCTGATATTTGATTTTTTCTTATAATTCACCAAGGGTGTTCTAATACACAAAGCTAAGATTAGGCTTTTAGTGTCTATAGGATAATCTCTGAAACCATTGTGCTGTTTCCTCCTTTACTTGAAATTCTCTCTCTCTTTACATATTGATTTCCATAGCCATTTTTATTTGATCACCTTCTCTCTTACAATTTCTTTTATATCTGTTTTTATCATTCTCTTCCTTTTCCTTTATCACTAAAATTTTGCCTAAAGTTTTGGTAGCCCCCCTTCAGATTTTCCATGTGTCATAAAAGTTACATGCATCTTTATTCATAAAGTTCTGGAGGCTGGAACTGATCCTTGGAAAATAATTGGATCCAGAAAATTAATAGAAAGTGAATATAAACATATGTCACTATACTTGAAATTCTGAGGACTTTTTTTCTTGATATCTGTGAAACTCTAGAACAGTTTACAAAACACACCTTCTGAAAAGTGGTGTGAGGAACATGCAAAATGTGTGTGTGTGCTGTAACGTGTGCATGTGGTGTGCATGTATGCATGCACTGTGTATGTGTCTATGTATGTTGGGGGATGTGTATATGTATTTCACAGGTTTCTTAGATGTCCTGGCTGGGTCTTCATCATTAACTTAACCTCCTATATTTAAATTATATTTTAGTTCACTTTTTCATCACTTTTTGTCCTCTCTCTTTTATACTACTCCCTTTACTTTTAATCAAAACAAAAATAAATCCAATTCCTACTTTGTCTATGAGGTGTTCTTTCCTATGTTATTTATTCAATTTTCTGGTATTAACACATTAGCTTTTAAAATGAAATATAAAATCATAGTATTCAATAAAATAAGATCTTATTATTACAACAGATCTTCATAAAGAGAGATTTCCTTGTCCAAGGATCATAAGAGACTACTATCAGCAATTATATGCCAATAAAATGGACAATGTTGACCATAATGCATTAAGATTAGATCTCAATTACAGGAGAAAAACTATTAAAAATTCCATCATATGGAGGCTGAACAACATGGTGCTGAATAACCAATAAATCACAGGAGAAATCAAAAAAGAAATCAAAATATGCATAGAAAGGAATGAAAATGAAAACACAATAACCCAAACCTATGGGACACTGTAAAAGCAATTTTAGGGGAAAGTTCATATCAATACAGGCATACCTCAAGAAACAAGAAAAAAGCCAAATAAATAACCGAACTCTACACCTAAAGCAACTAGAAAAGGAAGAAATGGAGAACCCCTGGGTTAGTAAAAGGAATGAAATCTTAAAAATTAGGTCAGAAATAAATGCACAAGAAACAAAAGAGACCAGAGCAAAAATCAACAAAGCCAAGAGCTGGTTCTTTGAAAGGATAAATAAAATTGACAAACCATTAGCCAGACTTATCAAGAAACAAAGGGAGAAAAAGCAAATCAATAAAATTAGAAATGAAAATGGAGAGATCACAACAGACAACACAGAAATACAAAAGATCATAAGAGATTACTATCAGCAATTATATGCCATTAAAATGGACAATGTGAAAGAAATGGACAAATTCTTAAAAAAGTACAACTTTCCAAAACTGAATCAGGAAGAAATAGAAAATCTTAACAGACCCATCAGAAGCACGGAAATTGTAACTATAATCAGAAACCTTCCAGCAAACAAAAGCCCAGGTCCAGACGGATTCACAGATGAATTCTTCCAAAAGTTTAGAGAAGAGCTAACACCTATCCTACTCAAACTCTTCCAGAAAATTGCAGAGGAAGGTAAACTTCCAAACTCATTCTATGAGGCCACCATCACCCTCATACCAAAACCTGACAAAGATGCCACAAAAAAAAGAAAACTACAGGCCAATATCACTGATGAACATAGATGCAAAAATCCTTAACAAAATTTTAGCAATCAGAATCCAACAACACATTAAAAAGATCATACACCATGACCAAGTGGGCTTTATCCCAGGGTGCAAGGATTCTTCAATATCCACAAATCAATCAATGTATTACACCACATTAACAAATTGAAAAATGAATTCCATATGATTATCTCAATAGATGCAGAGAAAGCTTTTGAAAAAAATTCAACATCCATTTATGATAAAAACTCTTCAGAAAGCAGGAATAAAAGAAACATACCTCAACATAATAAAAGGTACATATTACAAACCCACAGCAAACATTGTCCTCAATGGTGAAAAATTGAAAGCATTTCCCCTAAAGTCAGGAACAAGACAAGAGTGCTCACTTTCACCACTACTATTCAACATAGTTCTGGAATTTTCAGCCACAGCAGTAAGAGCAGAAAAAGAAATAAAAGGAATACAAATTGGAAAAGAAGTAAAACTCTCACTGTTTGCAGATAACATGATCCTCTACATAGAAAACCCTAAAGATTCCACCAGAAAATTACTAGATTTAATCAATGAATATAGTAAAGTTGCAGAATATAAAGTCAGCACATAGAAATCCCTTGCATTCTTATACAGTAATAATAAGAAAATAGAAAAAGAAATTAAAGAAACAATTCCATTCACCATTGCAATGAAAATAATAAAATACTTAGGAATATATCTACCTAAAGAAACTAAAAACCTATATATAAAAAAACATAAAACACTGCTGAAAGAAATCAAAGAGGACACTAATAGATGGAGAAATATACCATGTTCAAGAATTGGAAGAATCAATATAGTGAAAATGAGCATACTACCTAAAGCAATCTATAGATTCAGTGCAATCCATATTCAAGCTACCAACAGTATTTTTCACAGAGCTAGAACAAATAATTTCACAATTTGTATGGAAATACAAAAATCCTCGAATAGCCATGGACATGACCGATAGACTGAACAAGGACACCTTGGTGACTAGAAGTTTGCTTCCTAATATCCCATAGGGCTTCCCTGGTGGCTCAGATAGTAAAGTGTCTCCTGCAATGTGTGAGACCTGGGTTCGATCCCTGGGTCTGGAAGATCCCCTGGAGAAGGAATGGCAACCCACTTCAGTACTCTTGCCTGGAGAATCACAAGGACAGAGGAGCCTGGTAGGCTACAGTCCACGGGGTCACAAAGAATCAGACACGACTGAGCGACTTCACTTTCCAATATCCCAGAGACGGATTACCAGAAGGAATACTGCAACCACCATTGGCTGAAGCTTGTTATATTTCTGGGGAAGAACTTTGAGTGTTGAGTAGGAGACCTTTAGCATCTAGGAAATAAACAAATATTCCAGCAAGGATGTTTCAAGAGCCAGAAATATAGGATCATGAAAGTACAATCAAGTAATCTGTAACTCCCAAGAGACTCCTGGGAACTACTCAAAAGCTCAGCTAGGCCACTGAGTCATCAGGTCCCACATATGCAGCACCACCAGATTTAAAATGTAATGGGGCCAAATTGCTCTATTTAATTTTTACCACTCATCCTAGGTTGAGCCAGTATGGAATGAGAAGAACATCAAACAGGGATTTAATAGTAGCCAACCTATTCATTCTTTCATCAAACATAGTGATTCAAACAATCACTAAGCTGGGAGTCCCTTGAATGCTAGGGTCACATTTTACTTTATTTAAAATTGCCACTCCACCCCCTACTCTGGATCCCCTTAATTATTTTCTTTATAACACTTTTCATTATATGTATCATATATATTTGTTTATTTAACAGTTTTTTCCTATCTCCCTACCATTGGCTTCCCCAAGCTCTCCAACTGACTACCCATGACCAAACCCCACCAACGAGCAGACTAGCACCAGCAACAGGACCCTCAAGCTTGCATACTAACTGCCCTAAGACACAGCCATGCCCACCAATGGGACAGCATCAACATCTGGTCACATAGGCTGTGTAGACAGCCTCCCTGGGACTCAGTCCTACATACCAGAGGACTACTTCTACAGTCCTTGAGATTGCCCCAGACCCCAATGCAAGCTAACCCAGGCACCAGCCCAATTCACCAGCAGGCCAGCAGCCACTGCATGAGATAAGGCCTAGCAGTCAGTTGGTCCGAGACCAGCCTTAACTAACAATACACCCAATCTTGCCACAAGAGAATTGTCCATGCAGTCCACAAAGGGCTCACTCCTAGAGTATATATCTCTGGTGACCATAGAAAAGTGTGATGCTTAGACCTATAGGACTTTCCCTACATAATGTCACTTCTCAAAAATTTGGAAATAAAGCCAACCTATCTAATACATAGAAATGAAAACAGAGAATTAGACAAAATGAGACAATAAAATAATACATTCCAAATGAAAGAACAAGATGAAATTCCCTAAAAGAAGTAAAGAAAGTATAGATAAGCAATCTATCTGATAAAGAGTTCAAGATAATGATCACAAAGTTACTCAGTGTGCTCAGGAGAAGAATAAATGTACACAGTAAGTTTAACAATAAGCTAGAAAACACATTTTAAAAACAGAGCTGAGTGATACAATAATCGAAACTAAAAAAAATAATAGAAGGAAACATCAGTAGATTAGGCACCACAAAGGAAAAAAATTTCAGAAAACTGGGAGAGTAGTGGAAATCACCCAAGATAAACCAAAAGAAATGAACTCAATCACCAGGCCAGGTTTGATGCAGGATGCAGGATGCTTGGGACTGATGCACGGGGATAATCAGAAATAGATGTTTTTCTGGAACTCTCTTGCTTTTTTGATGATCCAGTGGATGTTGGCAATTTGATCTCTGGTTCCTCATGGATCTCTGGGACCGCATAGCTGCTCAAAAATATTAGGAAAGAAATACAGAGCTTTGGGCTCCACCACACTCTAGAATGCCTGGGATCCAGAAAGAGACATTATCTGCGTCTCTCAGGTAGTTATCTAAATGAGACTAGGATGCTTGGGACTGATGCACGGGGATAATCCAGAGACAGGGTGTGGGGTGGGAGGGGGGAGGTGGGGGTCGGGATTGGGAGTTCATGTACACTCGTGGCTGATTCATGTCGATGTGTAGCAAAACGAATACAGCATTGTAAAGCAAAACAAACTAAAAAATAAAAATTAAATAAAAAAAAGAAAATGTGGAGAGCATGAGACTTCTTAGATGATATCAAACATACTAATATTTGCATTATAGAGGTCCCAGGAGAAGAGAGAGAGAAAGGGGAGAAATCTTACTTGAAGAAACAATAGCTGTAAACTTCTTTAACTTGGAAAAAACAGACATCCATGTTCAAGAAGTATAGAGAAACTCGAAGAAGATCAACCCAAAGAAGTATATACCAAGACACATTGTAATTAAAATGACAAATATGAAGATAAAAAATATTAAAACCAGCAAAGAAAAATCAAGTAGTTATATACAAGAGACTTCTCATAAAACCATAAGGTGACTTTCAACAGATACTTTTGCATGCCAGAGGGAGTGATATAGTATTTTTCAAACAATTAGAGGGGAAAAAATTTTACAACTAAGAATATTCTGTCCAGTAAGAGTATCATTCAGATTTGAAGGAGATATAAATAATTCTTCAGAGAAGCAAAAGATGAAGGTATTCCGAGCCACTAAATCAGCTTTATAAGAAATGATAAAGGGACTTCTTTAAGTAGAAAACAGCACATGTAAAAATATAAAACTTAGGAAAGAAACAGTCTGATGTGTAAAGAAAACTATACAGTAAAGATAGATCAACGCTTTGTAAAACTATTAGAAAGGTTAAAAGACAAAAGTAGTGAAATCATCTGTATCCACAATAAATAGCTAAGAAATGCACAAAATTAAAAGATGCAAAAATATGACATGAAAAACATAAAATGTGTGTAGTACATAAAAATGTAGAGTTGATAAAATGTGATTGAATTTGAGAGATCACCAGCTTAGTCACCTATAAATATTTGTTGTTATATATGAACCGTAGTGGAAACAACACACAATAACCTAAAATGGACAAACATGAAAAAAAAAAGCATAACATTAATACAGTCATGAAATCACAAGGGAAGGAGGCAAAGAAAGAAGAAAGGATCAAAAAAAGAAAATAGCTACATAAAATCAGGGGAAAAGGAAAATAAGTATATAACTATCAGTAATTACTTTAAATGTAAGTGGACTAAATCACCAGTCAAAAGGCATAGAATGGCTCAATGGATTTTAAAATGAGTTATATATTTACTACCTACAAGATCACTTTAGATATGAAGATGTCACATACTGAAAGTAAGGAGACGGCAAAGGATATTCTGTGCAAAATAGAAGTAAAATGAAAGCTGAAGTAGCAATACTTGTGTGAGACAGAATAGACTTTGAAACAAACACTATAAAGAAATACATTACATAATAATCAAGGGGATGATCTGACAAGAAAATATAACATAAGTGTATATGGAGCCAACAGAGGAACAAATGGGCATAAAGTAAATATTAAAAAACAAAAAGAGAGAAATTAATAGTAAGACAAGAGTAGTAGGAGGGTTCAACACCTCACTTACATCAAAAGACAGGTCATTCAGACAGAAAATCAATACAGAAACACGGGCTTTAAACAATGCATTAGATCAGATGGACTATATATATACAGAATTCCATCCAGAAACAACAAAATACACATTCTTTTCAAGGGCACCTGGAACATTCTCCAGAGCAAATCACATGCTTGGCCACTAAACAAATCTCAGTAAATCTAAGGTGATTGAACTCATCAAGCATCTTTTCCAGCCACAATGTAATGAAACTAGAAATCAACCACAAGAAAGAAAAAAGAAAAACTTTAATAAAGAAACTCATAGAGCTTAAATAATATTCTATTAAATAGTTAATGAGTCACTGAAGAAATCAGAGGAAATCAAAAAATACCCAAAGACAAATGAAATGGAAATACAGTGACCCCAAATTTTTAAGGCAGAGCAAAAGCCATTCAAAGAGGGAAGTTTATAGCAATGTAAATCCACCCCAGGAAATAAAAGAAATACCAATTAAATGGCCTAAGTTTATACCTAAAAGAGCCNCCCAGAGATAAATCCACACACCTATGGACACCTTATCTTTGACAAAGGAGGCAAAAATATACAATGGAGAAAAGACAATGTCTTTAGCAAGTGGTGCTGGGAAAACTGGTCAACCATCTGCAAAAGACTGAAGCTAGAACACTTTCTAACACCATACACAAAAATAAAGTTAAAATGGATTAAATATCTAAACATAAGACCAGAAACTATAAAACTTCTAGAGGAAAACATAGGCAGGACACTCTCTGAAATAAATCACAGCAAGAACCCAGAGAGATGATATGGGGAGGGTGGTGGGAGCGGGGTTCAGAGTTGGGAACTCATGTACTCCTGTGGCAGATTCATGTCAATGTATGGCAAAACCAATACAGTATTGTAAAGTAAAAAAAAGAAAAAAAAAAAGATTCTCTATTACCCACCTCCCAGGCTAATGGAAATAAAAGCAAAAATAAACAAATGGGACCTAATTAAGATAAAAAGCTTTTGCACAATGAAAGAAACTATAAGCAAGGTGAAAAGACAGCCTTCATAATGGGAGAAAATAATAACAACTGAAGCAATTGACAAAGAATTAATCTCAAAAATATACAAGCAGCTCATGGAGCTCAATACCAGAAAAATAAAAGACCCAATCAAAAAATGAGCCAACGAACTAAGCAGACATTTCTCCAAAGAAAACATACAGATGGCTAACAAACAAATGAAAAGATGCTCAACATCACTCATTATCAGGGAAATTCAAATCAAAACCACAGTGATGTGCCATCTCATGCTGGTCAGAATGGCTGCTATCAAAAATATACAAACAATAAATGCTGGAGAGGATGTGGAGAAAAGAGAACCTTTTTATGCTGTTGGTGAGAATGCAAACTAGTACAACCATTGTGGAGAACACTGTGGAGATTCCTTAAAAACCTGGAAATAGAATTGCTGTACCACCCAACAATCTCACTGTTGAGCATATACACCAAGGAAACCAGAACTGAAAGAGACATGTGTACCCCAATGTTCATGGCAGCACTTTTACAATAGCTAAGTCATGGAAGCAACCTAAATGTCCATCGACAGATGAGTGGATAAGAAAGTTATGGTACATATACACAATGAAATATTACTCAGCTATTTAAAAAATGCATTTGAATCAGTTCTAATGAGATGGATGAAACTGGAGCCTATTATACAGAGTGAAGTAAGTTAGAAAGGAAAACATCAATGCAGTATATTAATGTGTGTATATATATATATATATATATATAATTTAGAAAGATGTTAAAGATGACCCTATATATGAGACAGCAAAAGAGATACAGATGTAAAGAACAGATTTTGGACTCTGTGGAAGAAGGTGAGAGTGGGATGATTTGAGAGAATAGCATTGAAACATGTATATTACCATATGTGAAGTAGATGACCAATCCAAGATTGATACATGAAACAGCACTCAAAGCTGGTGCACTGGAACAACCCAGAGGGATGGGATGGGGAGAGAGGTTGGAGGAGGGTTTGGGACCAGGGGGCACATGTACACCTGTGTTGATTTATGGCAAAAACCCTCATACCTTCCCTCATAGCTCAGTTGGTAAAGGATCCGCCTCCAATGGAAGAGAACCTGGTTTGATCCCTGGGTCGGGAAGATCCACTGGTGAAGGGATAGGCTACCCACTCCATTATTCTAGGGCTTCCGTTGTGGCTCAGTTGGTAAAGAATCCACTTGCAATGCAGGAGACCTGGGTTTGGTAAAGGGAAAGACTGCTCACTCCAGTATTCTGGCCTGGAGAATTCCATGGACTATATAGTTCATGCGGTAACAGAGTCAGACATGACTGTGTGACTTACACTTCACTTCATGGCAAAAACCACCACAAAATTGTAAAATAATTAGCCTCCAATTAAAATAAATTAATTAATAAAAAATGGAATTATGTTGATCTTTACATGCAAACATTCTGAAATTATGTGCAATACATAGTAGAAGATAATTACTTTGCTTTTGTTTTCAATATAAAAGTTTTATTAAGATATAATTCACATATTATATAATATATATTTTAAACTCTACAGTTCTGTGAATTTTAGTATATTCAGAGAGTTATGCATCCATCACCACTATCTAATTTTGGAATACTTTCATCATTTAAAAAAGAAACTCTACCCCCCAAAAGTCACGATTTTCTCCTTATCTCCATCCTTGGCAACCACTAACCCAATTTCTTTACCTGTAAATTTACCTCATTTGGATATTTCATGTAAATGGAATCATGTAATATGTGGCATTTTGAATCAGAATTTTTTCATTGAGCATAATATTTTCATACCCAGAGGGATGGAGTAGAGAGGAAGGTGGGAGGGGGGTTCAGGATGGGAGGACACATATGCACCTGTGGCTGATTCATGTTGATGTACAGCAAAAACCATCACAATATTGTAAAATAATTATCCTCCAATTAAAATTAATTGATTAAAAAGTATGTTCTTGATTTGTTTAAAATGATTGTATGAGTCTGATTATAATTTTTGTATTTTGTATTAAAAAAAACCTTAAAAATGCATACTCAGAAAAGATATACAAGTATATACCATTTCTAAATATCAGGGGAATATACACAACTAAAGCAAAATTAACTGTTATCAAAAGTAGATAGAAGCTACAACACAGAAATTGTTTCATTCCATGGGTCAAATTGATTTCAATTGCCAGAAATCTATTAATATATTTCACAATTAGTTTAATTAAAAACAATCATATCCTCAAAAACTTCAGCACTTTTAGTAAAACCTAATGATAATTTAGTAATTGTTTATCCCTACAATATGTTTAAGTGTGCACCATGACACATAGTCCAAAAATGTTAGAAATAAGAAAAATGTATTTTATATTTAATATATTCTGCTTTCTCAATATATGTAAATAAATATGAGCTTTCAAATGGGAAAAGTGGTTAAATTATGTTTATTCTTAGAAGATTATGATTGCCTGCCTGGCAAACTATAAATATACTAAAGCAATAATTTAGTAATCAGCTGTTAGTATGCCTATATTAATAAAGTAATTGCAACCAACATATATTAGATTAGGTAGTTAATATCTATGGACTATAATGGAGGAATTTATACATTGATAGATTAATAAATTATTAGTTAACTTGCTTGGAAAATGAACTAACAGTATTGGAAAATGCTGCTATAAAAATTTAATACTTCTGAATGAGGTGGACAAAAGAATGACAGCTTAAAAAAAACTAGAAAGGTATATTTTGGACTTTTAAAAAATAATGTAGCCTAAAAACTTGGAAGAGAGAGAAAATCTTTTCTAAGCAAGACCTCAAAGAAACCAGAACCTTACAGGTTTAAAAAAACCTTTGGGCAAATATCATTACAGGAAAAAATGGAAAAAAAAAAAAAAAACAGAGGAAGATTGTTCTTATGTCTGAGAAGCACGAGGCTGACAAAGTCTAAATTTCCTGATATACAGAAAGCTTAAAGAAAACAATAAAGACCAATAAAACAGGAAAAAGTTATAAAAAGCACTGACACAAAATTAAGACAAATGACTCATACACATTTTAAAACTTGTGCAGCCTGATAAATATATTCACCTTAAAATAAGGATTTTATTCATCATGTCATAATGTTAAAGAAAGATGACTTCGGATAAAAAATTGAAATAATCTGTGTCTCTTGGGATTTTGTCACAGCTCTAGTGATGAATGATGTAGCTCTTCTAAAGTCTTTTTCTTTACAAGGACTTTTTTTTTTTTTTTGAGTGTATTCTCAGGGTGCTTACTTACGCAATTGAAGGAAATCACCTTAAAAAGTGAAGAAGCATGGGCAAGAATCTTGTTATACTGTGTCTGGGAAATTTTTGTATAAGATTATATTCTGCAGCTGAAAAAATTCCAGTGAAGTTCATGCTATTCTTACTCTGAACCTGTGTCCACAGGTGTCTCTGAACCTCTTACTTCACTTTGCAACGCTAGTACTTCCGTAAGTATTCATTTTTCTTGTTTTTAATGTGTGTATAGTAATCTGTTTTGAAGTTCAGAAGAGGTAACATAAGTGAAGTAGACAGACTGAGAGTATTATGAACATAGCTGTTACTGTTATGCTCTGGAAGTCCATAAAAAGAGATAGAAAGGGGAAGACCCCAATAAACCAATCCTCTCTTAGTCACTGTATCCCATCTTCTGGAGGAATAGGGAAGCACTGGGATGGGAGGTTGGTTTTCGTAAATAGAGGCACTATGCAGAGGAAGAGGGTTAAAGTAATCACCTCTGTAAAAGTGTTTAATGATGACAACCTGGGAAAAAAGCAAGTCTGAGTGTTACCACAGCATATAGTATTCAAGTATGTCAAACTTAGGAGTGAGACCCTTGTGTCCAAATCCTGCTTCTGCATTGTGTCATGTGGGATTGGTTTCTTAAGCTCACTACAGGTCTGTCTCTGTATGATGGGTATCTAAGATGGGTTGCTTGAGCATGGATATGTGCTCAGCTGTGCTTAGTTGCTCAGTTGCTCAGTCGCTCGACTCTCTGCAACCCCATGGACTGTAGCCTGCCAGTTTCCACCGTCTGTGTGATTTTACAAGCAAGAATACTGGAGCGGTTTGCCATGCCCTCCTCCAGGAGATCTTCCTGATCCAGGGACTGAACTAGGGTCTCCTGCATTGCAGGATTTTTTACCAGCTGCCCTACCAGGGAAGCCTGAGCATTGATATGTCATATTAAATAACATGGAACCATCTTAGAATGGAGCTGGTGCAGGCAAGTGCTCAAGAACCCACTTTCTCAACAGTACTTTTCACAAACTGTTAATCATTTCTTTTTCTTTAATATTATTTTTGTCTGTGCTGAGTCTTCATTGCCGTATGCAGGCGTTCTCTAGTTGTGGTGTGCAGGAGCTACACTTTGTTGCAGACTATGGGCTCTAGGGGCTTCCCAGGTGGTGCTAGTGGTAAAGAACCCATCTGCCAAGGCAAGAGATGTAAGAGACATGGGTTCTATCCCTGGGTTGGTAAGATACCCTGAAGGAGGGCATGGCAACCCACTCCAGTATTAATACCTAGGGAATCCTCTGGAGAAAGGAACCTGGTGGGATACATTCCATAGGGTTGAGTGAGTTGGACATGACTGAGGTGACTTGGCACATACGAGTGGGCTCTAGGCACACAGGCTTTAGTAATTGCAGCCCATGGACTCAGTAGCTGTGGTGCGTGGGCTTGGTTGCTCCTCGGCATGGGATCTTCCTGGACAAGAGATAGAACCCGTGTTTCCTGAAGTCTTAACCATTGGACCACAAGGAAAGTCCTGTTAATCATTCTTCCCTTAAACTAGCTGCCAAAATGCATGCCTTTTCAGGCCCACTTATTCTGAAGAAAATAAAATACCAACCTGTTATATAGGGTGGGGGAGAGCAATGCTGAATAAATCTCCTTCACAGGTACTTGGATTTGACTTCTGAGCTATAAAACAAAAAGGTGAGCAATTCAGATTAAAATTATTTATAGACCTAGAGATATTTTAAGAATCTTATCAAAATATAAGAAATTTTTATTGCATTCCAACAAAAATTTGTTTTAACTGACTGCCTGAATAATTAAAATAAAAACCATTTCCTAATATGCTGGCTTGGTCAGTGACGATTAAGTGTTTGAGGATTATTTCCACATGTTCTGCTTTGAGTCTTCCTGTTGGGGCAGATCTAAGGAAATGAAGAGGGGCTAGTGCCAGTTCCATTCTGACCCCAGACATTGAAGTCAAAGTGAATCAGGCCATTGGAAGTCTGATGGTCTTTCAAGGGGCAAAAGGTGGCTTTTTTTCACCTCTGCAAAACCTTCCAACAATGCAATAACAATGAAAGGACTTCCTTTATACCAGTGAAAAAAATTTTTATTTTCTTTCATAATTAATAAAAATGCATACAACCATTTTATGTTGAAACATTAAGCAAGTTGTTCATCCTCTCGGATATAAGGATGCTTTCTTGCAGACTTTTTCTTCTTTGTTTTTAAGAAGCAGGAATGTTTGCTATAGCACTGCAATTCAGAGCAAGGTGAGCCACAGTGGGAAAGAGGCACAAGGTGATGCAGGCACAGACATTCTACCTCTTGCCTGGTTTAGAAGCAAGGGTGGAATATTCATAGCCTCATCTGTGTCTAGAATTTTATTCTCACCTCTCCTTCATTCAGTAACACATTCAAAGCTTCCACACATCTTTCTCACATTTATTTTGTGCTTTTTATTTCCATTTCAGACCTATTTCATTCCAGAACTTCTTTTAATAACCACATGTGTACTATTAAAATAATGTGCTCACATTTTTTGCTTCCCCAAAAGAAATCTTTTATTAAAAAATTTTATAGTGAAGAGGAGCTAAAAAGCTTCTTGATGAAAGTGAAAGAGGAGAGTGAAAAAGTTGGCTTAAAGCTCAACATTCAGAAAACGAAGGTCATGGCATCCAGTCCCATCACTTCATGGGAAATAGACAGGGAAACAGTAGAAACAGTGTCAGACTTTATTTTTGGGGGGCTCCAAAATCACTGCAGATGGTGATTGCAGCCATGAAATTAAAAGACGCTCACTCCCTGGAAGAAAAGTTATGACCAACCTAGACAGCATATTTAAAAGCAGAGACATTACTTTGCCGACTAAGGTCCGTCTAGTCAAGGCTATGGTTTTTCCAGTAGTCATGTATGGATGTGAGAGTTGGACTGTGAAGAAAGCTGAGCTCCAAAGAATTGATGCCTTTGAACTGTGGTGTTGGAGAAGACTCTTGAGAGTCCCTGGGACTGCAAGGAGATCCAACCAGTCCATTCTGAAGGAGATCAACCCTGGGATTTCTTTGGAAGGAATGATGCTAAAGTTGAAACTCCAGTACTTTGGCCACCTCATGCGAAGAGTTGACTCATTGGAAAAGACTCTGATGCTGGGAGGGATTGTGGGCAGGAGGAGAAGGGGACGACAGAGAATGAGATGGCTGGATGGCATCACGGACTTGATGGACATGAGTCTAAGTGAACTCCGGGAGTTGGTAATGGACAGGGAGGCCTAGCGTGCTGCTATTCATGGGGTCGCAAATAGTCGGACACGACTGAGCAACTGAACTGAACTGACCTATACTTCATTTTTGGATCTCACACAATTACTGACTGTGTGACCTTGCACAGATTATTTAAATTTTCTGAGTCTTAGTTTTCTCATATGTAGAAACAGAAGATATTAATATAGTCTTTGTAGGTTATTTAGAGGATTGGATGATATATTAGTAAGGGAGTGTTGGCACAATTCTTGGTGTGGGTTAAGTATTCAATAAATATTAGTTGAACCTGAATTCTGAATTCTGTAGGACATTGCTCTCAGTTGTTATCTCCAAGAATATTTGAGAAACCAATTCCCACCAAGATGCTATAGAAAATAAGATGCAGTGGTACATGATTTCATGTTAATAGCCTTCTAAGAGTATTTGCATTTTGGAACTGTTTTTATGTTCTTTTTCTTCTTCTGAAAAACTGCAAATAATTAGTGATCTTTATTGTTAAATTAGCAGATGCTAACTGCATGAAATTCCAGGGTGTTTACCCAGGTGCTTCTGGAAGTAAATGCCAGGAGGTGCTTAATCATCATCATGAGAAATGCTGGGCTGTAGGAAGCACAAGCTGGAATCAAGATTGTGGGGATCAGTTCTAATGAGGTGGATGACGCTGGAGCCGATTATACAGAGTGAAGTAAGTCAGAAAGAAAAACACCAATACAGTATACTTACACATATATATGGAATTTAGAATGATGGTAATGATAAACCTGTACGCAAGACAGCAAAAGAGACACAGATGTATAGAACGGCCTTTTGGACTATGTGGGAGGGGGAGAGGGTGGGATGGGTTGGCAGAGTGGCAGTGTAACATGTGTGTATCATAAGTGAAAAGAATTGCCAGGTCAGGTTTGATGCAGGATGCAGGATGCTTGGGACTGATGCACGGGGATAATCCAGAGAGAGGGTGTGGGGCAGGAGGG
>SJXQ01010728.1:25229-58053 GCA_006408695.1 Aepyceros melampus
GCGGGAGGGGGTAGGTGGGGATCGGGATTGGGAGTTCATGTACACTCGTGGCTGATTCACGTTGATGTGTAGCAAAACGAATACAGTATTGTAAAGCAAAACAAACTAAAAAATAAAAATTAATTAAAGAAAAAAAAAGATTGTGGGGAGAAATATCAATAACCTCAGATATGCAGATGACACCACCCTTATGACAAAAAGTGAAGAGGAGCTAAAAAGCTTCTTGATGAAAGTGAAAGAGGAGAGTGAAAAAGTTGGCTTAAAGCTCAACATTCAGAAAACGAAGATCATGGCATCCGGTCCCATCACTTCGTGGCAAATAGATGGGGAAACGGTGGAAATTTCATGGCTGACTTTATTTTTTGGGGCTCCAAAATCACTGCAGATGGTGACTGCAGCCATGAAATTAAAAGACACTTACTCCTTGGAAGGAAAGTTATGACCAACCTAAACAGCATATTAAAAAGCAGAGCCATTACTCTGCCAACAAAGGTCCGTCTTGTCAAGGCTATGGTTTTTCCAGTGGTCATGTATGGATGTGAGAGTTGGACTGTGAAGAAAGCTGAGCGCCAAAGAATTGATGCTTTTGAACTGTGGTATTGGAGAAGACTCTTGAGAGTCCCTTGGACTGCAAGGAGATCCAACCAGTCCATTCTAAAGATCATTGGGTGTTCATTGGAAGGACTGATGTTGAAGCTTAAACTCCAATACTTTTGCCACCTGATGCGAAGAGCTGACTCATTTGAAAAGACTCTGATTCTGGGAAGGATTGAGGGCAGGAGGAAAAGGGGACGACAGAGGATGAGATGGCTGGATGGCATCACCAACTAGATGGACATGGGTTTGATTGGACTCTGGGAGTTGGTGATGGACAGGCAGGCCTGGCGTGGTGCTATTCATGGGGTCTCAAAGAGTCGGACACGACTGAGCGACTAAACTGAACTGATACTGGGTGTAGCTAGAATGTATCTCAAGCAGGCACTTCAGTCCTCTATCTGGGTGCATTTTTTTTTTTTTTTTTTAAGAAGGAGTATCAAAGTGGAGCTTGCTCCGAAGAATGGTTTATTTCTGAAGGGCAGACCAGGAAAATTACCGGCGAGTGATTAATGAATGCAAGGTCATGGCTGTTTCCTCTCCTCAGAGCACAGGACAAAAAAGGCAGCCATTTCATAGGCCACCGAGGAGTTGTCTTCTGAAGTATTCCTGCTCTTTCCCTCTTCACCTCCAGAGTGTCCACCTGCCCCAGCTCCTGGCAAGCAGCTCTTCTATTTTTTCTCCCACTGACATCAGTTCAGTTCCATTGCCTGGCGTACAGCTTGTAGCTAAAATGGGAGGTCGGGATGGGGCTGAAACTGATCTCTGCAACATTATCCCTGGTTTCATACCTAAGGAACTCACCAGGGTCACTATGCCTTTGAGGCGACATCTCCTTATTTATGTCTCTCTCGTGTCTTGCCCTTTGTTTCCTTTTCTATCAGTTTTTCACGAAAAATTTAGAGGACTCAAAGTCATGTCCTCACATTAGCAACCAAGCATACAAGTCCTGCCTTGAGTCCCTCTTGACTAAAAGTCAAAGTAAAAAAGGAAATCTATACCAATGAGCCTTTAGCTTCTGTTTATAGCTCCCAAAGGGTCCAAGGTAGATAATTCCACGAGCAGAGGACGTTTCCTCGGGCTGGTGTTAAGTCCTGGTATTCACAGCCTCTTTCAACGTCCACCAAACAGAAAATACCAGTTTCGCCGAGTCGCGCCCTTCTCGCTCGGACTACAACTCCCAGGATGCCGCCTCGACCTGGGAGTGCGCACGCGCGTCTGGGGGCGGAGTGGGACCCAGCGCCGTCGAGTTGGGGGAACGCCGGCGGGTGGATCCGACCACTCCCTGGGAGGCGGACGCAGGCGGACGGGCGGGTACTGGGAACCCAGCGGCAGGCAGTCCCCGCACGTTTGTGAAGGAGGTCTGTGGCCGCAGCGGACGCCAGTCAGGTAAGCCCAGCCCGGTGCTTTCCAGGAAGGCCGTCTGCGGGCGCGGGCAGGGAGTCGCACCGGCCATGGTGGCTGAGGCGGGAGAGCTTGCTGCTTTCCAGCCGCCCGGCTTGCGATCTCCTTCCCTGCCGATCCCACTCGGGGAGCGAGGGGACGCTGGGGGCTGCTTCCGAGCTGACGGGCCGGGGTCGCAGCCGTGGGACGTGCTGGGGCGTCGCCCGCGGTGGAGGCGCGCGAACCCCGAGTTGCTGATGAATCACTCGGGGGCCGGCCTCGCGGGGCTCGGGACCGGCCCTTCCCCGCCGGGCTGGAGCTCGCGCGGGCCGCTGTCGTGAGAGCTCGAGGTGCCTGCCTCTTCCTCCTCGCCGGGGTGTAGCTCGGGGAGCTAGCGTCTAAAGGTTTTTTTCACCAGGACGCCTTCAAAGATTTCTGCTTGGTGAAAGTTGGAAAGAAAAAAAAAAAAAAGCAGGGCACACCCTTTCCGTTTTGATTAAAATCTGGTTTGTCTTGCGTTCCCCGTTTTGATCTATTTGCTCTTAGAATAAGTTCCTGGCTCCCATGCAGGACAGCTGGATCCGGCTGTGAAGTTTGTACGTTGGTTTGTTTTGAGGACGTGACTGGGTCGTTATATTTTTGCTTACAAAAATTGGGGTGTTAGCTAGCCTGCATTCTCATTACAAACAAATGAGAACAGACAAAGGGGTTTTTTTTGTTTGTTTTGGTTTGGGGGTTTTTTATGTTTAGTTAAGAATCGCGTTTCCGACTTGCCCTTGGCTTGTCTTAAAACCAAAAGTCATCTGGTAATGAACATTGCAGTAAAACGTAATCCCAGGAGGTCGTACTTGAACAGGAAATAAGCCTGTGGAGATTTAAGCTAGTTATGTGCGGTCTCCCTTGGTTTGTAACATTTTCATGCACCTCGTGTTTCTTTTTTCTGAGAATTCCTTCAGATTAACTTTTCAGATTAAATTGATTAATTAATTGGCCTGTCCAAAAATATATTAGGCTTAGAAAAATAATTTTCTTCAACCTCATTTATCTTTGCTACTCTCTCCTTCCTAGTCCTAGGCACCTTTTAAAAGTTTTATTTATTTGGTTGTTCTGGATCTTCATTGCCTTAGGCAGCCTTTCTCTAGTTGTGGCAAACGGGGGCTGGGAGTGCTGATATTCTTCCTTGGGTGGGAGGACTTCTCATTTCGGTGACACAGGTTAAAAGGCCAAGCGACTTTGCAGCACACAGACTCAGTATTTGTGGCTCTCAGGCTTAGTTGCACACCGCCTGTGGAATCTTACCCTATCAGGGATCGAACCCGTTCCTCTGCCTTGGGAGACGGACTCTCATCCACTGTATCTCCAGGGAAGTCCTTTGGCACCTCTTTTTTTTTTTAACCCTCTCACTTCTTTAAGAGCCAAAGTTATTTATTACAATACTTAGAATCACTTAACACATTTCTAGGAAAGGAAGAAAAAGGGAAAATGTCAGATGCAGTATATTTTGGCTTGTTTAGCTTGCTTGCTTTCAAAGCTCTCAGGATTTCTAGTTTGCTCATCTTTAAAATGAGGTGTTTGGCCAGATCACCCCAAGATTATCAGCCCTAAATACCTGACTTTAAAAATTCATTTTATTCATTCAGGAAACATGGGGCACACCTGTCATTCCAAGCCCTTGTATTAGGCATGAAGTAACAAAAATAGTTCTTTAGGATGTCACTGACCTAATGCTCAATTTGTGTGTGTATTGTTATGACTAATTCCAAAGTTTTGTGGTATATCTTCCAGGTCAAATTACTCTGCAATGAATAACGTCACCTAAAGTTAAATACTTACAGGTCAAATCCAGTTACAGTGCTCAGGTTCCTTTAATCAGATTTTTCAACTTTCAGCTGCTGGTTTATTTAAGTGAAACACAGATTCATCACAACAGAAAGGACTTGAATGGGGTAGAGTGGCTCTTCTCAGCATAAATTACCCAGTGTCTGGTAGGTTTGAAGTGGGGCCTTTGTATCTTCTCATCAGATAGGGAATACTGTAGTTGCATTGGGAGATGACACTTTGAATATGAAGGGCTGAGAGATGTTTTAGGGTATTTATAATGACAGTTGAAAGACCATTGCTGATAGCTGTGATATGAAATACATAGCAATGGCTTTTTCCAACTCTCTTTCATTATTAAAAAAAATAATAATCCTTCTCTCTAACAAAAATAATTTCCTTCACAAAGTTTCTCCCTTTCTTTTTTCTCTCTTGCTCCTTCCCTTCTCCTTTCTCTTTGTTGTATTCTCTCATCTTTTTTTCCCATTTCGCTTCCTCTTTGACCCTCACATGTTTTCACTCATATAATTAGGTAATTCACTGATTCAAAATGTGTTTTGCCCCCACCTGTACAAGACCCTGTCTTAGGCTTCTGGTGAATACAGACATAGAAGATATTTTTTTTTTTTGTCTGAGAGTCTGCTGTCTCCAAGATTAGGCATGTGTACTTGTTTGTAGTTCAGAGCACTGTAAGCTTGTCTGTAGGGAATAAAAACATGCTGTAGGATTTCAGAGGGAGAGATCTTCAACAGTCATGGGAGTAGGTAACAAATGAAGTCATCTTTTTCCCACTAAGTGATCATCTGCATTCCCCTAGGCTATACTCTCTATACTGTTTGAATGTATTTATGATATATCTACATAGAATAGAGTGCAACTTCATAAGTTTATTTATTTGGAACCTGGAGTGAGGTGGCTTTATGAAAATCAGTTAGATCTGAGCACTGTCCTGTGGAGGGTAAGAGGTGGTGAAGATGGAAACAGACCTGGATAGAGGCACAGAGGAGGACTCAGTGATAACAGTAGAAAAGGTCTCAGTGAGTTTTAGGTGTCTGTGTGATGTACACTGCTGTTGTTATTTAGGTTATGTTACCTTTTAAAGATCAAATTACCTGGCAAATTATTCTTCATGCTTTTCAGTTGTCCTTAAATTTAAACATACATGACTCTGTCTTGATTGAAGTAGTTGAGAGCCTTATTCTTTGGGTTTTAATAGTTGCCAAAATACTATCTTCCATCCTTGCTGACATCCGATTTAGCTGCCTTTTCCTTTCTCAGTTTTATTTCAGACCCTCTAAAATGACAACTATAAAATCATATTAGAAAACAAAATTTTACTGAACTTCTCACAGTCCACTAGGCATGTACTGAAATTTGTGAATAGTCAAAGTTGATTTGACATTAATGAAACCTGAACATGAACACATATACTTTTGATCTATATACCTATAGGCATCTGTAATCCATTAGGCGGTTTACAATAACGAAGGAATAGAGAGGTGAATAGCAAGTAATTGAACATGTGTGTGGTATTCTAAAATTTCATTGAAACAAAATCATTAACTGCTATCTATCTTGAAGCAGAGTACTACATTATATATTTTTTTTACTGAGATATAATTCACATTCTATGGAATGCACACATCTTCAATATCCAGTTCAAGGAGTTCTGTACATTTTATACACTGTAACTTCTATTAACGAGATAGAACATATTTTTATCACCAAAGAAGGTACCCTCTGCCCCTTTCCAGCCGTTTCCTTTACACATTCTCCAAAGCCCACCACTTTCTTACTCCCTGTTTTTGACACCATAGGTTTGTTTTGCCTAGTCTTGGACTTGACATAAATGGTAACATAATGTTTCTGAGATTTGTCAGTGTTGTGTGTATCAGTGGTAGGTTGTATCAGTGGTTTCTCTTTTACTGATGGATAGTATTCCATCGTATAAATATACTCCAATTTGTGTATCTCATTTCCTCTTGCTATTTCTAGATTTGAGTTGTTAGGATTAAAGTTGTTATGAACATTTTATGAGTCTTGTGTGGATAAGTGTTTTATTCTCTTTATAAGTTCCTAAGAGTGGATTTACTGAGTCATAGGGTAAGATGTATGTTTAGTTTTATTAAAAAGTTGCCAAACAGGTCTCCAGAGTGGTTTATGTGAGTTCTAGTTGCCAAATTTTAAATGTCACCAAATTTTAGTGCCATCAGCTCTTTTTATTTTAGTCATACTAGTGGATATAAAATGGTACCTCACTATGGTTTTAATTTGCCTTTTTTTTTTTGTTTTGATGATTAAGGATGTTGAGTGTTTTGCATGCTTGCATGCTCAGTGTGTCTGATTCTTTGCCACTCCCTGGACTTAGCCCACCAGTCTCCTCTGTCCATGGGATTTTCCAGGCAAGAATACTAGAATGGGTTGCCATTTTCTCTTCCAGGGGATTTTCCTGACCCAGGGATAGAACCGGGTCTCTAGCATTGCAGGCAGACGCTTTACCCTCTGAGCCGCCAGGGAAGCCCTGAGGCTGCTTAGTGTTGTGTTAATATAGAAAGCATTCAGTGGGGTCAGGAATGGTCCTGAGGCCAGCCATCTTTTCAGGGTGAGGAAAGCCAATTTAGCCTTTATAAAGTTAGAGGATCTGCATGTACACATAATTGGTTTTGATACACACACACACACACACACACACACACACGGCTTCCCTGGTGGCTCAGATGGTACACACACCACACACACACACACACACGGCTTCCCTGGTGGCTCAGATGGTACACACACACCACACATACCACACACACACATACCACACACACACACACACACACACACACACACACACGGCTTCCCTGGTGGCTCAGATGGTAAAGAATCTGCCTGGAACGCAGGAGACCCAGGTTCAGTCCCTCGGTTGGGAAGATCCCCTGGAGAAGGGAATGGCAACCCACTCCAGTATTCTTGCTTGGAAATTCCCATGAATAGAGGAGCCTGGTTGGCTACAGTCCATGGGGTTGCTAAGGGTTGAACACAACTGAGTGACTGCCACACATATATATACATGTAGACATATATAAAACCCATGCAATTTAGTTTTCATCTTTCTGCTACACTACTTCAGTCCAATCCTTTTTGCCATACAGTTCCTGAATTTGTCTTGAAACAATTTCTAAGGTTGGTTCTTTTTTCTTGGTTATCAGATTATCAGATTTTATTGACTGATAGCGCAATACAGTAACATTTTAAAAAGAACATCACCTTAATCATATTGGTCTAAAATAACTATTTTGTTTTTTCTCATTTCCTTCCAGGCTTTGTTCATCCACATACATATTTTTGTATGGTTGAAATCATAGTGTACATGTCCTTTTCTGTGGTAACCAGTGGACACCGTGTTCTGTATGTGGGTCACCCTTGTTAGTAAAGACAAAGCTGGAGATGGAGATGAGACCACTAAGGGACTTAGCAGTGGGAAATCTTGAAACTAAAGCTTGATTGAAATTGAAGTAGAAGACAGTTGAGATTTTTAAAGATAGGGTTACCCTTCCATGGAAATGCAGGACAACTTTGGTTTCCTTATTCTTTTTCTTTTTATGTATAACAGCTTTATTGAAATATATTTCACATATACAGTTCACCTGAGGCAAAGAGCCGACTTATAGGAAAAGAACCTGAAGATAAGAAAGATTGAAGGCAGAAGAACGGGATGACAGAGGATGAGATGGTTGGATGGCATCACTGATTCAATGGACATGAGTTTGGGCAAACTCCGGGAGGTGGTAAAGGACAGGGAAGCCTGGTGTGCTACAGTCCAGGAGGTTGAAAAGAGTCAGACACGACTGAGCAACTGAACAACAGCATACAGTTCACCCATTTAAAGTGTAAAAGGCAGTGGATTTCAGTGTATTCGTAGAGCTGGGTAACCATCACCACATTCATTTTAGAACATTCTCATCACATCAAAAAGTAACCCCATGCCCATTAGTAGTCACTACCCACTTCCTCCCAACCCCCCTAGGCATAGGTAACTGTTGCACTTTCTGTCTATGAATTTGCCTGTTCTGGATGTTTCGTATAAATGGAACGGACCTCTTTTGCCCTTATACTCTTTCTTTTTTTTCCTTTTTGCTTGTTTTCTATTTATTATTTCACCCTTTTAATAATTCACTTTGAGAATTGTACCACAGGCTAGGTTCCTCTACAGACATGCACCCTTTTTGACCTGTAGAGAGAGACACTCCCTCGGGTATGTGTGCTCAAAAAACTTACGCCTACTGTTTGAGGGAGGAACACAAGCACACCAAGACACACTTAAAATCTAAGGTAATTGATACACGGAGATTACTCTTAACAGTTTCATATCTGGACACTAAGCATATCTAAGTTTCATATCTAAGCACTAATATCACTACAAGCACGCACATGTGAACATAATTCCTGAAGCGCATGTGAGAAAACTGGTGAAAATATGGTAAGCTGGGAGGGAGGCATGAGTGGACAAGAGTGAATGAGAACTGATGGCAACTTGAGTTTATTTCAAGTATATTCTCCTGGTGTTAAAACACTTCCTGAAACTTTCAATCTGTTAAATCAGTAGCAATCGTCTGATGTTTGTATATTTAATATGTACCAATATATTGGCTCAGAGGTTAAAGCGTTTGCCTCCAATGCGGGAGACCCAGGTTCAATCCCTGGGTCAGGAAGATCCCCTGGAGAAGGAAATGGCAACCTACTCCAGTATTCTTGCCTGGAGAATCCTGTGGACAGAGGAGCCTGGTAGGCTACAGTCCATGGGGTCGAAAAGAGTCAGACACTTTCACTTTCATAGACTTGTAGGTAAGATTGTTGTAGTTAGCTTAGACTTGATATAACCCCAGGATTTATTTTTGTTCATGGTGGGTGATTATTAACCCAAGTGAGTATTCTTAAAGAACTGTTTTTTTTTTTTTCCCCCTCTTTCTCATAATGGCCTCTGGGCTACTTTGCTTGGCTTGAAGGTGGGATTGGAGGGGTGGTTGGGATGGGGGAATGGGGAAGTAGGGAAGAAAGATTATCATGATTAGGAAAAATCAGTAAATGATTATTTAAAAGTCTACCCCCTCCATTTGTTTTTCCTAAAGAACTACAGTATCTTAGAGAAGATGGTAGAACCATACACCAGAATGGACCTTGGAGGATTTACACATTTTCATCTCTGCCAGGCCCTCTGTGCAGCTACACCTGCTTTTGCTTTGCCACTTTTGAGCCCCTGTTAGTCCTCCTTGTCAAAGAGTCTCACTTTCTATTCTCCCCTAAGACATCATTTCCTCTCCACCACTGTACAGTTCTTGTCACTGCATTCAGCTTCTTGGTTAGCTTTCCCATCTGCCATTTCCTCTTGTCTGTCTTTTCCCACTGCTAAATAGGAGTTCTGGCTTATAACTCCTTCTGAGTCAGATACCAGGGGAGGCTCTTCAAAGAAATGTTTGAACTGGTCCCTGAAAGAACAGATCTCAACATGAGCAGAGGGAGAAAGGACATTTCAGGTGTAATGAGCAGTGTTATCTGGGGGCTGGAGGCAGAAGAGCAAGGAACCCTGTTTACTTTGTTGCTGTAATACAGAGTATGTGAGGATCATGTCTTCCCCTTTAAGTTTCTTCTTTCCTTTCCCTTCCCTGATTCCCTTCTCATCCTCCTACCATCCCCTTTTAACATGTACTTTGATCTTCTAGCTTCAAATATAGTTCCGCCCTGCTATCTGGATACAGGATCCTTCAAAGGCTGGGAGTTATAGTGGGTGTCACCCAGTTAAGGCGCCTGAGCTCCTTGCACCGAACTACAGCTGGAACCCAGAGCAGGCACTTGGAAAGCCCCTGTCCTTCCTCCCTCTGAACGGTTTGCATGGGCTCTCTTCAGCTTCTTTCTGTGCCTCCACTCCATTCCAGAGCAGTAATTTGGATTTTTAAAAATATCGTCTGTCTTTGTAACTGAGTTTCTTGGTGCCCTCTTAAATCTTACACCTGTGGCAAATGTCACAGCCCTGCTCCATCCTCTCCTGACTTTCTCTGTTTTCCTTTGGCTTCTGCTTCCCCTTGAGCTTGAGCTTAATTTGTGACTTTGGCTTGCTATGAGGCTGCCTTCAGACTAGACTGGATGATATGTGATCTCTCAATTTAGGTTTTGTTTCTCAGCTTTTCAGATTCCTGAAGATGGATTTGATCTGTCTTGTCTTAGGCTGGGGTACTCCCTGTACTGAGCATCTGTGAGGAAGGAGGCCTTGTTATGGCTGTGTGTTTCGTAAGGCCTGAGATAAGGGAGGGCTCAGACAGGGGGTTTAGGCTTGGTCATCCCCAGCCATGCTCACTTTGGTACCACAGGTTATTGTGTTTTTGTATCTGCATTGCGTCTGGCAAACTGACAACTAAAAAGTAGGTGTGTCTCTTTAGTGTCAGTTTATTGCTATGACTTCTGGCCTGGAAAATCCCATGGACGGAGGAACCTAGTAGGCTACAGCCCATGGGGTTGCAAAGAGTTGGACACGACCGAGCAACTTCACTTTCCACTTTCTGACCATTAGAATTAACTTTGGGGCATAACAGGCAAATCAGAGCAATATTTTTAATATTAAAAATAAATTACCAAAGTTTGTTTTATCATCACTTGAAAGATTTCTCATTTTAGGCAAATTAACTTTTTTAAACATTTTTGAAATGTATTTCCTAGTTCAGAAGGAATAGAGGAGTAGAATATTGATAATCAATTAAATAAAAAGTGATAATAAGTTGACTCATTGGGAAAGACTCTGATGCTAGAAGGGATTGGGGGCAGGAGGAGAAGGGGACGACAGAGGATGAGATGGCTAGATGGCATCACCGACTCGATGGACATGAGTTTGAGTGAACTCTGGGAGTTGTTGATGGACAAGGAGGCCTGGCATGCTGCAATTCATGGGGTCGCAAAGTGGGACACGACTGAGCAACTGAACTGAATAAGTTTTTACTGACTCTTCCCACAGTCCTGTTAGGACTGGTAAAATCAGGTACCCCCATCATTGATCTCAAATCTTACTGAGTCCCACTCCCTTCTAATTTTGTTATACATTTAGTATCTGCTATGCTGCAAGCCCTGTACTGAGCTGATAATATAAAAATAAGTGCCTGCCCTTAAAAGACTCGTGGCCTATGAAAAAATAGATATTAAGCAACTGATTACATTATGAGATATATGTTGATAGAAGTGTAGGCAAAGTGGTGACTTAACATCTCTCTTGTACTGCTTTCTTTGTACATTTGTCATCTCTCACTTTTTCATAATCTTTTTAGTCTTCATTGCTCTCACCCAGAATTTTCAATTAATTACTTGGATTATATGGATCTCAGTATGATATCTCATTTACCTAGCATGAACTAATGAAGGTATTCCTTTAAAATGAACTTTGAAGATAATGACTTTATTAGCCAAAATTTATCAAACATTTGCTCTATGTCAAGAACTGTTTTGATTTAGATGTATTCATTTGATATCAGCTGCCTGAGATAGGTACTGTTATTATTCTCATTTTACAGATGAGAAAAGGTCACTCACTAGCTTGCCCAAGTTTGCAAAGTGAACTATCTGTAAGAAGACTAAGTTCTTTTTAAAAATCTATTTTAAGTGTCATTTTTGGTAAAATGCATTATGAAGCTCTTCCTGGTCTTAAATTCTTTCAGATGATTGGAGGGTATAGAATTCAGAGCTCATTGTGTTCAGCTGAGCATGCATACACTGTGCATCAGGTGTTATTCTGTGCTGCTGATTTGCCTTCTGAGGTTGTTGGCAGTTGGTAGTTATATTAAATTGTCCCACACTTTTGTGTTATTTTATGGTTTTTCCTTCTCTTTGCCTCCAGTTGTGGCTTCTTGTTGCCAATTACTGCCGTTCCAGCAACTTGCTTCTGTTAGTATGTGGTGTGTAGTAACATAAAAGTAAAAACATGGCAGAAAGTATTTTATAAAGGCAGCATGAAAGTGTAAAAAACGGATTTTAGGGTCAGGTTCAAATCTCACATCTCATTGTTGAGAAACAAGTTATGTATCCTTGGGAAGACTCTTTATCTTGAGCCTGTTTCATCATCTATGAAATGGGGATGGCAATATTTTAAATATTTTGCTATGAGGAGATGTATTTGCGAAAGTAGCTGACGCATAACAGGTATGCAAATAAAAATCATTCCTTTATTTTTCTCTTCATTATGTTGGAGTATGACATATGGCCTCTTTGTTAATCTGAGAACTCAGATTAATGAAATTTGTTTCTAAGATGTAAGAAAGATATAGACAGTCTTATTCTAACTCTTAAAAATTTTAGTTTATAGTTGGCATCATAAGTGTCCATTTGAATATTATCCTAATCTGTTTTGGGTCTTATACTAAGCTCTTAGTAACCTCCTCCCCTTCTCTGCATTAAATTAAGTTGCCTTTACTCCTTTCTATGTGGCTTTCTTGGTTTCCTTTGTTTGCTATTAAAGGAAAAATGTCCCTTAGCCCTTTATAAAAGAATGTATGCCAAGGTGGACATTATGACCTTGGGGACAATAAACCAAGCTTCTTGACCAATAACAATGATTTCTAAGATTTCCTTTCTTTCATCACTTCTGCTTTTTTCCAACTATCAACAGTCTTAACTACTAATTTTTCTTTCCACCCCACCCCTTCCATTTCTCCTTTCTCCGAAACTATCCCCACTACTGAACAGTTCTATTTCATTAGTTTTATATGTTTTGGTTTTTATTGTATGTATATGTATTTCTCAAAGACTGTATTTTGATAATTTTTATTATTTATTGGAAGCTCTACTATCATAATATGATGAAAATTTTCGGCTTTTGCACCAAAAGTTTTGTGCCTTCTGTCTTGAAATTCCAATAAAAACCTGTGGTACCTTCTCCTTATGGCACTGTTCAGTGCTTCACCCCAAGCAAGTACTCCAGCTCAAGTCACCCCAAAGTTTTTTAAACAGTTTTACTGAAGCATAATTTATGTATCATAAAATTTATCTGCTTTAAGTGTACAATTCAGTAACAGCAAATAACTTTCTCTTCTCAAAAAATATTGAGTGCTCTCTTTAGTCTATAGGAGGATAGTCATCTTGGCCTTCTCCCTTTTTGTTCCTGAGATCATTTGTGGTGGGCTGTGTGATCTTGCTCCTGGTTGCCAAGTGGTTACTTACATGTCTCCATCTGTTAGTCATTGCTTCAGTTGGGATACCATAGTGTCTCATTAACAGTGGTGTTCTCTATGCTTGGGACACAAAATCAAAGTGTTAGGATAGTGCTATTTTCTTGAAGAATGGCTCCTTTTTGGAATTAAGTGAGGGATTCTTTCCTCTTAGGTATTCCTCATTCTTTCCTGTTAGGTATTCTTCACCTGATGAGAATTATACCCTAATTCCTACCCCTTGAGACATCAAGACATGTTATGTAAATTGTAGGCATGTGCCTCTCCAAACACAACCGCTTGTCTACGTTAGTCTGAAAATTAATTGCTATGGCAAAACTTGGTGTGTCCCTGGTCTCCTGAAATTGATTAGGGTAAAATGAGTGGTATCCCTAACAGTCACACGTGTGCTATTTCTCCAGTGTTATTATGTATGAAATACTTCACCATGTAGGAGTAAGGCACAGTCCAAGGGGAGCATGCATTCATAGCAGGTAGGGCACCAGACACCTGAATTAATGAAAGTGCTGGGGATAAATGGTGTGGTGCATCTGAGGGTTGTTAACCTTCAGAGTGGAAAAGAGGCCAAGTGGGCTGGGAGCAGCTAGGAAAGACTTTGAGGAAGATGGACTTGAGCTAATCTTTGAAGGGTATGCAAATTTGGACAGGATGGAGAAGTGAAATTTGACATTGGGGTAGGGAGGATTGTTGAAGAGAAGTGCAGTCCATTTGGGGCAACAAATGAGGCACAGATGTAAAGGTGAACTTTAGGATATTTGTGTGACCTTGAGCCAGCTTGATTAGAGCTGAAGATTCCTAATAATCCTTAGTTAAAAAGTAGAAAGGTGGAGTTTTAGCAAAATCACCCAAGAAACTGTCAAAACACAAACCATTAACAAAATGAATTCTAAGCAAACAAGTGTAATGTAGAAGCACTGTTTCAGGAAGCGTAGTTGGGTGACTATGATCAAGATCATTAGAGCAGGAAAGCAAAAGCTTACGTCAGGCAAGTTCATTTGTCCCTAGGAAAGAGGGCTTGGTAAAGCATTGTTTTCACTTCCTCTCTTTATGAGACTCCAGAAATTTTCCTAGGTACTGGAACCATTCCTGGGAAGAGGCAGAGTCCAGAAACAGAAGCCTTTAAAGGCCTGCACAAAACTTTGGAAAAGCTAAACTGATTTCTCTTGATGTTTCCTTAGAGAAAAACACCCCAAAACTGGCCCCTTCCCAGTTTGAGTTTTAATTATATAGGGCCTTTGGTCCCAAGCTTCTGGAGCTTGGGAGAATTGATAATTATATATCTCTTTAAATGATTTTTACTGTTGATCTCATAACTTGTTAGGTTTTCCCCTTAATGTTCTGAAATTCTTTTAATAGTACTCTTTAATGAAACTTTTTTGTTATGGCATGCATAAACTCAGAGGCAATATTTGTCACTGTTTTTCATATACAACTGCAAAGTAAAATGAATGATTTATTTGTTATTTAAATTAAAAATTACATGTGCGTGATACAGAACTCAAAAGGGACCACTGGAGATCTAGTGCACACTCTCCCTGTTTCTTTAGTTCTCAATTTTTCTCTGGTTCTTATGAGCCCTTCCAGAGTTGGTCCCAAGGCCCTTATTTTTAAAACTTGAGTGATCCTAGGGATCATTTGTTTACCATTAGTATTTTTTGTGGTAATAGAGAAAAGTCCAGATTTGAGGAATGGACATGGATGAATTAATGGGGTTGAGTGACTCCTCTAAAATTTCTTAGACTATCACCTTCTGAAACTAAAGCATTTATGAAGCCTGTTTCCCAAACGCCTCTTTCCTAGATTCTAAATCTGTTTTCCCAGTCTATTTTACTTGTTCTAAAGTCTTTTCCCTAATATCGTCTAGTCCTGTCCTATTTTTGAGTGTCTTGGTTTTAAATTTTAATTGAAATAGAGATAGAAGTTACTTGTAAATTTATTTTAAAAAGAAAAAATGAAATAACAAGGCAGTTATAATAAAGCAGCAGCATATGCTGCTTTATACTTCAGCATTTTTACTATATTAATAAGATTTGTATTTAATTTTGTGATTAAAATTCTTTTGCATTCATTCTTATGATTTATTATGTATTGGGAATTCGTGTTTTCATAGAACCATTTCTAATTTTATTATGGGAAAATAGGAAATGATCTGTAGAAATTTGCTTTATTTGGCAACTTTCCAAGAAAGCATTTATTAATATGGTCATTCCATTTTAACTTCTTCTGTAGTGCATAACAACATAGGCCCATGTTTGACTTTGTTATTTACTTTTTTTGTTGTTTAATCTGTTCTTGTTTTCCAAGTCACTTTCATAAAGTGTTTCACTTTATGGTTTTTAAGCTTATCTAGCATGATTCAGCACTCATATTTTCCCTTTCTACTTATACATTGTTCATCTTGACAGCGATAAGGGCAAGTTACTATTTTTTCCCCCAAGTTTAGGTTAGTGTTTCTTTAAGATCACAGACATTAGAGCTAGAAGAGACCTGAGGACATTGGAGTTGGGAATGAAGTTAATAGGCTTCATCACTTTGCCACTTCTCTTCTATTGGTAGTGGCTGCCTGAAGACTGAGGAGAGTTTACGCTGACTGGGAGAAGGCTGTTTGATTTGCTGTGTCTGGACCTGGAGGAGTCTATTGTCAGAACTAAGACATATTTTGGTTATTCCTCATCTAGCCTGAAAAACTGAGAAGGGAAGTAACTTGCTCAAAGTCACATGGATCTACTTGCCCTTAAGTCCATGGATCTACTGACCCCCAATGTTTGGAACTAAATGCTAAGCTTTTCTCTCCCCAAGAATTGTGGATTTCTTTCTGTATTTTTTGTTTTGTGTTTGTTTTTTTCTCTTTGAGGGATAAGTGGATTCTATGAAGTATTGGGTTGGCCAAGAAGTTCACTTATTTTTTTCCATACCATGGCTCTAGTTGTGCTTGGTGGTCTTTAACTTCATTTAAGACAGTTTTGTTAGATTGTATTGTGACAGCTGTTATTATCAGTGTGGCATTTAAAAAAAAAAGACAAAATAGGTCAGTTTTTAATGTAGCCATTTTAATATTGAAGGTGGAAGGAAAAAAGCATTTTCAGCATATTATGCTATATTATTTCAAGAAAGGTAAAACACAATTGAAATGCAAAAAAAGATTTGTGCAGCATATGGAGAAAATACTATGATTGAACATGTCAAAAGTAGTTTGTAAAGTGTCATGGTGGAAATTTCTCACTGAACAGTGCTCCAGTCAATTGACATTGATAGTGATCAAATAGAACAGTCAACATTATATCATGTGGGAGATAGCCAACATACTCAAATCATCCAAATCAAGCATTGAGAATCATTTGCACCTGCTTGGTTATGTTTATCGGTGGTTATGTTAATGGTTTTCACATAAGTTAAGTGAAAAACCTTGATTGTATTTCTGCATGTGATTCTCTAAAACATAATGAGAATGTTCTGTTTTTAAAACAAATTGTAATGGCGATGAAAACTGGATACTGTACAATAATGTGGAACAGACAGATTGTGGGGAAGTGCAGTGAACCACCACCAACCACACCAAAGACCGGTCTTCATCTAAGAAGTTGATATTGTGTACATGTGGAATTGGAAGGGAGTCCTCTATTATGAGCTCCTTCTGAAAAACCAAACAATTCGTTCCAACAAGTACTGCTCCCAGTTAGACCAACTGAAAGCAGCACTCTATGAGAAGCGTCCAGAATTAGTCAACAGAAAACCCAAAATCTTCTGTCAGGATAACACAAGATTGCATGTTTCTTTAATGACTAGGCAAACAGTATTACAGCTTGGCTGGGAAGTTCTGATTCATTTGTTCTATTCACCAGACATTGTACCTTCAGATTCCATTTATTTTGGTCTTTACCATGTTCTCTAAATGGAAAAAAATTCAGTTCTCTGGAAGACTGTAAAAAGTACCTGGAACAGTTCTTTGCTCAAAAAGATAAAATGTTTTAGAAAGATGGAATTATGAAGTTGCTTGAAAAATGATAGAAGGTAGTAAAACAAAATGGTGAATATGTTGTTCAGTGAGATTCTTGGTGAAAATGAAAAATGTATCTTATTTTTACTTAAAAACCCAAGGAGCTTTTTGCCAACTCAGTACTTCAATTTGTCATAGTCTGTTGTATCTTCAGGAAAGACTCAGGAGTTTTCATCAGTCAGCTTAGAAATAAAATTTTCCTCATTCTAGGAAAGAAAGGGGACTTAAGTTATAGTCTAGCTAAAACTAAGAACTTTCTTTTCACTTATTTTAAGACTGAAAAGTTTTCCTATTAAACTTTTAAAACTTGATATCTTATCCTCATTATAATCCAATCAGACCTCCCCTCCAAAAAAGGCGGGGAAAGTAGAATTTTTATTAGAAAGAATGAATTTTATTAGAGATTGTTGGTTCAAAAGAAAATCTGGTCTGGAAGGATTAAAACACTAGCAGATTTATCACCTGAACTAGTTGACATTTTGGGCAAGATTGTGCATTATTTTGTAATTACAGATAAAAGTATCACAGTACACAACACAGATAACAATAGTAGCTGTATTCTGTTTGTATGTTATGGATATGGGCTTATTTTGACGACTTAGATTAGTTCTAATAATTCCTTAAGCACTTTGTCCCATGTTTTACCAAAACCTTCACTTTTTTAAGTCTTGCAAATGCTGGGACAGCTTTCACACAAAGTATTTTGATGCCTTATTAAAAATGTTAATCAGGTCTGCAAGTATTGCTAGCAACGCTTATGTACATCTTCATATAGTCACAGTTTGTTGAGAATAGTGGATTTCTCCCAGGATAGTTTCCTCATTCAGAAGTATATTTTTATATAGAAACACATTTTCAGTTAAACAGTGAACGATGCACTTCTTAATCCTTTTCTGTGGCACAATTATTGATACATAGCATTGCTGTAGGATAGGGTTGTACATACCCGTGGATGTTAAAAGGGAGTGGAGAAGGAGAAGTGAAGAGACATCCCAGTGTTGGGTTCATCCTAATGTACCACCTGGGCTGTACTCTTATGATGGAAAGTGGCAAGCGAGGATCTGAGGGAGAATCAGATTTACTCTCACTGTGTGCCCCGCTTGCTGGTCACCACATTGGCATATTGAGAGAGCTCAGCAGTGTATCTGAAGAAAACTTTACAGTGTTGAGTTTGAATCTGCATTTATCATTAAATCTGCAGTTGAATATTATGGTCTGTATGCCCTATTTTTGCCATATCTTTAGTTCTTATGATCTTTAGATTTCAGTTTGACAAATGTTATATATTAACGCATATACATGGAATCTAGAAAAATGGTACAGATGAACCTATTTGCAGGGCAGGAATGGAGACGCAGAGGTGAAGAAAAGACATGTGGACACAGCAGGGGAAGGAAAGGGTAGGGCAAATTTGGCGATTATCATTGACATATATACACTACCATGTGTAAAATAGCTAGCTAGTGGGAAGATGCTATATAGCACAGGGAGCTCAACTCAATGCTCTGTGATGACCTAGCAAGGTGGGATGGGGGGTGGGGTGGGAGGGAGGCTCAAGAGGGAGGAGATATATGTATATATTGCTGATTCACTTTGTTGTACAGCAAAAACTGACACTACATTGTAAAGCAATTATACTCCAATATAAATTTTTTAAAAAAAAATCCAGTTTGATATACAAGCAGCTCATGCAGCTCAATATCAGAAAAATAAATGACTCAATCAAAAAATGGACCAAAGAACTAAACAGACATGTCTCCAAAGAAGACATACAGATGGCTAACAAACACATGAAAAGATGCTCAATATTACTCATCAGAGAAATGCAAATCAAAGCCACAGTGAGGTACCATCTCATGCCAATCAGAATGCCTGCTATCCAAAAGTCTACAAACAGTGGATGCTGGAGAGGGTGCTGGAGAGAAGGGAACCCTCGTACACTGTTGATGTGAATGTAAGCTAGTACAGCCAGTATGCAGAACAGTGTGGACATTCCTTAAAAAACTGGAAATAGAACTGCCATATGACCCAGCAGTCCCACTGCTAAGCATACAAACCAAAGAAACCAGAATTGAAAGAAACATGTGCACCCCAATGTTCATTGCAGGACTGTTTACAATAGCTAGGACATGGAAGCAACCTAGATATCCATCAGCAGACGAATGGATAAGAAAGCTTTGGTACATATTTACAATGGAATATTACTCAACTATTAAGAAGAATGCATTTGAATCAGTTCTAGTGAGGTGGATGAAACTGGAGCCTATTACACAGAGTGAATAGCCAGAAAGAAAAACACCAATATAGTATATTAACGCATATATATGTAATTTAGAAAGATGGTAATGAAGACCCTATATGTGAGATAGCAAAAGAGACACAGATGTAAAGAACAGACTTTTGGACTGTGTGGGAAAAGGCAAGGGTGGAATGATTTGAGAATAGTATTCAAACGTGTATATTACCATATGTGAAATAGATCACCAGTCCAAGTTCAGTGCATGAAACAGGGCACTCAAAGCTGGTGCACTGGGACAACCCAGAGGGATGGGATGGGATGGGGAGGGAGGTAGGAGGGGGTTCAGGATGGGGAACACGTGTACACCTGTGGCTGATTCATGTGAATGTATGGCAAAAACCACCACAATATTGTAAAGTAATTAGCCTCAATTCAAATAAATAAATAACTTTTTAAAAATTCCAGTTTGAGAAACCTAAAATGGGGAGAGAGAATAGCAGTCTGTTTATGGAATTATCTGAAATTCTTTTCTTTTCATTCTCATGGTCCTTTTCCTCTCCCTATATCCTACCTGCTTACATCCAGTGTCCCTTCTCCTGGACAGCACATTAAATGTAATTGGGACTTAATAAATGTATGCAAATACATTTACTGATTTGAAGATGGGGAAATTGGTAAGGCTGAAAAGGAGTTTTTCAGAATGAAGGAAAAAATCTGGTTTGAGGCCCAGGAAATTCAAAAGGGTGAGACTGAGGAAAGATGTTGCTGTTCACCTTTTGCTCACTGCATAAAACTCAACTTGATCTCAGCATGATTTCTTTTAGATCTAGCCTAGTTTATTTTAGGATTTAGTATCTAGTTCATTGCTTACTAACTCGGTGTATTAAGAAAATTTTTGCAAGAGGAAGAATGAGTCATAGCAATACTTCCCTTGGGAGAGAGAGAGAAAAGTCTCAGTCTCTCCATTGTATACTTGGAGTGGATGCAGCGTTTTGACTGATGGCTGACCACTGATAAGCTTTTCCTGCAAGACACCTCATATTTGGTTTTGTCCACAGTGTGACTGGTAGAAGGATCCTTTAGGTTAACCAACAGAGATAAAGAGCTCTGTAACCTTAATACCCTGAGAGACTTGTTTATGATGTCATTTCTATTTTAAGGTTTTTTTGAGTTTGCAGTAACTTTTAGAAAAGCTTGAACATTTCCTCGTTTACCCAGTCTGTTAAACAAACCAAAAAGAAGACTGAAAAACATTTGGTACTTATAAACTGCGTTTGCTAAGGGCGTGATTAATGTGGCATTCATCCAAATAGAGTGGGTTCCTCTCAGACCTTGCTCTGGATCTTTGATGCTGCAGCTACACCAAGAATAAATAGGAGATGGGCTACAACTGGGAGCTGGCTTGGCTACTTTGAACCATAAAAGGAAGTGGGGGTGCTCCCATGGGAGCACAGGGTCTCTCAGTAGAGTCTTGTTGAAAGATTGTTTTTGAAGTGGTATGAATAACCTATGAAGTATTTCTAATAGTCACAGAAATGACCTGGTTGCTTTTGCCCTTACGGTTGCACTGGGTAACCTGCTTCCAGTTAAATCTGTTTTTTGTTCTGGCCCTAACAAGTTTTTCTGGACTGCCCTAAGTCTCCAGACTTTATATTCTTTCCTTGTGCTTTTGGGATGGGTCTATAGACCTCATTAAAAAAAAAAAAAATCAAGATAATATCAGTTACAATGGCAAGACAGAGATGCTGAACTAATCTCATACTTAGTGAAGGTTGGTAAGTTTCCATGGAACTTTAACACAGAATAATCAGCTACCATTTCCTCAAATTTCTGTGCTGAACAACTTCCTCACTCAGATGTCCCCACATCTGGGTCAACTGTAGCATCCTATGAATGCCACAGAAATCATTATTTAACACCCTGCCTTTTATGCTTCATGGTATAGAAGAGGCAGTGAACAGAATAGAAAGATTTAACGTCCAATTATTTCCTTTAAAAAGTGTCATTTACTACAAAAGTAATACACATTATATATACCTAAAATAAAAGGGTTTTTATTTTTTAGAAGGCAAATATGGTGTGCATAGTATTTTGGACACAGTGGTGTCCAGAGTACATTTTTTGGTTACACTGTTATCTAGAATCATAAGCTCGTAAAAAGGAAATGACCTGTGAGACTTTTAAACTCATGCAGTTGAGGAATCTGCTGCACGGTATTCCTGACAGATATTCCTGTGCTTTAGCAAATGCCAGGAATAGAGGACTTTCTTTACTCCAGCCTTCTCCATCAAAGGCAATGTTCCTCAAACCAGCAGAGTTGAAACTCAGGGCTAACACTAAATAGGACAGATTCAGATGCTTTAAATATTAGAGATAGCTTATTTTAAAATTGTTTCCAGGTTATTTTTGAAGCCAGGCCCAAACAAGAAAGAAAAAGGAATGTTGATTTGAATTTTTTTAACCAAAACATATGAATCAGATACTTAACAAGTTTTGGATGGTGAACCATATTCAGTTCAAAAGACTAATAGATGTGTATCCAGAGAGAATATTTTGATCCTAAGTACTGTTATCTAATATGTATCAACATTGAAATACTTTTATTGGTTAAAAAGAAATGTGTAGTCATTAAATTTTCTTTAGCATAAAAGGATAAGACTACCAGCCAATAGTCAATACCTGAAACAAAAAGACAAACCTGAATTTAATACCTACTGTAATTAGAGAGAGAGCTGTGCTAGCTAAACACAGTGTCTCTGGGCAGAGACCAATTTCCTACATATGGTTTTTGGAAAGAGTGGAATTACGGGACTGGCAATTGCTACACCATTGTGGTATGAGTATTCTAAACTGGTTGACTCAATTTGCATTCTATTAGCAAATTATGCATATCAGTTGCTCCACATCCTTGCCAATATTTGATGTTGTCATTCTTAATAGTACTTGGTATTGTCATTCTTTTTTGTTTTAGCTATGCTTGTAGGTATCTGTATTTGTATTTTTAAATTTTTTGTGTGTGTAATAAAGTTTTATTAAAGTATAAAGGAGATAGAAAAAGCTTCTGACATAGGCATCAGAAGGGGGCAGGAAGAGTACCCACTTGCTAGTGTTAGCAATGGAGTTATATACTCTCCAGTAAATGCAAAGAATGTCTGGAGGTTGTAAAGACCTCATCAGACCTACTCCCATAATTTACATTTTAAGATAAGAGAATTAGCCAAAAGGTTTAATCCAGAGACTGTCCTTAGGCAGAATACATTGTTGTTATATAATCCTTGTAGAGAGCAGGTCTACTCCCATAATTTACAGAATTGTATTTTTATTTTTAAAAAGGCCAATTTTGAAGGGAAAAAAAGCTAAAAATACAGAGTTAGCTCAATCAAATATTAATTTTTCTATTAATTTTTAGCTTAATTTATTTGCTTCTTAGTAAATAAGCCTTGATTTATTTCTTAAACAGCTTAACTTATATTTGATCTAGGAAGAAACATCCTAACAAAGCTACTGTCCTTTAAAGGTAAGAGGTTAGTGTTTCAGTAATCCTGAATGACTCCAGGTTGACTTAACGTGACTTTCGTAAGTTTACCCTTAGTCTTAAGGTTAGATATGTTTGCTGTTTTTTAGTTTTGGCCTGTGCCATGATGTATTCTCTGATGATGTAGCACCAAACAAAGCAAAGTCCTTGATGGAATGTAGTTTTAGGTTTTAGTGACAAGATATAGATAATACATAGCATGTTAGATAATAATATATAGAGACATATAGGGTAAGAAAGTAGAGAATGCCTAGTACAGTAGTGGAGGAGCCTGTGGGAGTTGTTATTTTATATGTAGTGGGCAGAGAACTCCTCTCAAATCAGTTGATATTTAAGCAGAGATTTTTTTCTTAATGTATTTATTTTATTGAGGTATAGTTGACTTACAGTGTTTCAGGTACACAGCAAGGTGAATCAGTTACACATATGCACATATATTATTTTTCAGATTATTTTCCATTATAGATTATTACAAGATATTGACTATACTTCCATGTGCAATACAGTAAATTTTGTTGTTTGGTAAGCAGAGATCTTAAAGAAGTGAAACAACAGGTCATTTAGCCATTTTAAGGAATATTTTTCCAGGTAGAAGGAACAACAAGTGGAAAAGCCCTCAGGCAGGAGTACACCTGGTTTGTTGGAGGAAGAACAAGAGGATAAATGTTGCTGAAGTGCTGTGAACAAAGTGAAGAATGGTTGGAGATGTGTTGGGGCTTGGGTTGGGGGAGCTGGGATGTTGTACAGCTGTGTGGACCATTGGAAAGCCAAGGGACTCTCAAGAGTCTTCTCCAACATCACAGTTAAAAAGAATCAATTCTGCACTCAGGTTTCTTTATAGTCCAACTCTCACATCCATACATGACCACTGGAAAAACCATAGCCTCGACTAGACGGACCTTTGTTGACAAAGTAATGTCTCTGCTTTTTAATATGCTGTCTAGGTTGGTCATAACTTTCCTTGCAAGGAGTAAGCATCTTTAATTTCATGGCTGCAGTCACCATCTGCAGTGATTTTGGAGCCCAGAAAAATAAAGTCAGCCACTGTTTCCCCATCTATTTGCCATGAAGTAATGGGACTGGATACCATGATCTTCATTTTCTGAATGTTGAGCTTTAAGCCAACTTTTTCACTCTCTTTCATCAAGAGGCTCTTTAGTTCTTCTTCACTTTCTGCCATAAGGGTGGTGTCATCTGCATATCTGAGGTTATTGATATGTTCCCCAGGAATCTTGATTCCAGCTTGTGCTTCCTCCAGCCTAGCATTTCTCATGATGTACTCTACATATAAGTTATTATATGTGTATATTATATACATGTATGTGTAATATATGTATATAACATAATATATAATATATGTAGTAATATATACATATATTACTGTCAGAGAAAACTGGACAACATGTTCAAGGGATCCCTCTGTCGCTTCTTGCAACTTCATGCAAATCTATAAATATCTCAATAAAAAGTTCAATTAAAAAGAATAAGGTACCTGCAGTACCTTTGCTGAAAATAGACTACAGGCTATATGGGCCTACAGGAGCCCCAGTTAGGAAGGGTTTGCAGTAGCCCAGGAAACAGATGATGATGACTTAGACCAAAGTGGAAGCAGTGGAGATGGTAAGTCCATGAAGTTTTAAAGATAGAGCCAAATGTTTGATGGATCAGATGCGGAGTGTGAGAGAAGTCCAAGTTAACGCCAAGATTTGTGGACCGAGTTGCTGTTTATTAAATGGTAAAATCGTGGCGGGAGTAGTAGGTCTGGAGGGAAAAAATTAAGAGTCTGTCTGTATATTTGTGTTTGAGATATCTGTAAGCCATCCAAGTAGAAATGTTACATAGGTAGAAATTTTTAAGTCTGGAGTTTGGGAGAGAGGTCCAAATTGAAGATACAAATTGAGGAGTTGTCAGTATATGAAGTCACCTGGGGAGTAAGTATAGAAGAGAGGCTATCCAAAGAATTTAAGTCCTAGGGATGCTTCCTTGTTTAAAAGTAGGGAAGAGAGGAGAAACTAGCAAAGGAGAATGAGGTGAGGCAGCCAAGAGATACGAGGAGACCAAGAGAAAATAATGGCCCCATAGCCAAGTGAGAAAAGTGTTTTGGGATGAAAAGCGTGATCTCCTATCAGATGCTGCTTCAAGAATTGACAGTTGGATTTGGCACCATGCATGTTATTGCTGACAAGATCAATTTGGGTGGAGTAAGTGCTATGAATTAACACCAGATTGAAGAAGGTAGAATAAGAGGACAGGAACTTGGGGTACCAAAACCAAATAGTTCTTTTGAGGAATTTTGCTATAAAGAGTCAAGAAATAGTTGAGAGGGAGATGTGAAGTGTCTGGAGGGGGATATAAAGTCAAAGGAATGCTTGTTTTTAATTTGGGAAGGTATGTTCCTATCTCTGTGCTGATGGGCATGATCCTGTTGAGAAAGGGCCCACTTATTGGAGTAATAATGTATATATGAGCATGAATGGGATCTTGTCATGGACTATGGGATTGGCCTTAAATAAGCATCTGAACAGCTTATGAAAACAAGAAGGAAAGTAGACTTATGTATACACATTCAGGTCAGTTGGTAGACGTAGCAATGAAATAGTCGATATTAAGGTGGAGTCTTCATCTGAGAGTGATAGGTAAGAAATATTAAAGGTTTGAAGGAAAATAAGAAAGTAGAGAAAATAAGTAAAACAGTCATATTAGATTGTGAGAGAGTGACTGGACCAGGGAAATACAATGGGATTGCCCACTAGTTTGATGTTAGTGGGATGATAAATATTAAATATGTTTAGTCAGTTTGTGTTTTTTTTGTTGTTGTTCTTTATCTTCCAGTCTGGTACAGGTGAGGGGTAGGAAGAGCATTTTAACCAGGATTGGGGTTTTGCTAAAAGAGTTCCCGAGAGAGATAGAAGATCAAAAAAATTGAGTTATGGAGGGATATAATTATTGATAATGATTAGCATTAGGTTACAGCCATGGGACTGTAGAGCTAATATAGGGCAGAGGACCAGACCCTCAGAAGAAATCAAGGAACTCAGACTGGGTGTTGGAAGAGTCAGCTGTGTGGATCTTGAAATCACAGTGATTGCTGTGTGCCAAATTCATGATCGCCTCTTCCTCAGCAGTTTGACAATAATTGTCAAAAATATTGGAGAGAAATAAGTTAGGAACAGTAGTTGTGTAGTATTTTTTTTTTTTTTAATCATGGCAGATATTTGCTTGTTTTACTTTTTAGACTGAGTTCTTTGCAAAAGATGATGCCAAAAATAGTATTAACAGAGTCATGCCCTTTTTTGTGGGGGAGGGCCGGGCATGGAGGAGCCATTCCACACAGCTTGCAGGGTCTCATTTTCTGGAGAAAAAACCTTTTTTTTTTTTTCCAGACCTAGAAATATAGGTAGCATAGGGCCATGTTCAGCTCTTCAGGAAAAACAAGTATAGAACAACAAAAAGTTTATTAAATACAAACTGAAATTAGCACAGGGGTCAGCCCTTCAGGCATCTCTTGTCCTTATCTCCTTACTGCCAGTCTATGAACAAGTCTTTTTAACTTTGCTTCTAAAATACATTACATGTTTTTTTCCACTTCTGTCTTCACAGCTATAAATTCAAGCAAAGCCATCACTGCTTCTCACCTAGATTACTACTGTTAGGAGAGTCCTAGGTTGAGAAAGTTGCAAGAGACTTTTAGATCTTGGCTGAAAAGTCACCTTTCAGAACAGTCATCAAAACCACTTAAAGTAACTTTCCTGACCCTCATGTCACCTATAGCATTATCCTAGGTTTTTCTTATCTATATGTTATTATTACTTTGAGTCTTTTGTTCATTGTTTTTTTGTCTTTCTGCTACCTTTAAATTGGAGCAAGGAACTTGGCTGCACTAGAAATTGACTTGTTTCAGACAACAGGCAGGAGATATTCAAAAATATTTGCTGAATGAACAGTAAATATATTGGAAAGCAAATAATCATATGGGAATCTTGAAACAGAAAAAAAAAGTTTCTAATATGGTGGACCAGGTTAGTTCAGTACCAGTGGGTCCTAGGAAAGCCAGTGAGGAAAAGACACAGTTTTAAGCCCAACACATCTGAAGAATGAGGCTTGGTATTCCGCAAGGAGGAAATTCATCTCTTTACTCAAAAGAAAATCAAATCTTCATCAGGGCATGTGTTTCATTTCAGAGGTCTGTTGACTGATAATTGGATGTTTTTTCTTTTGTTTTAACTGGGGAAGATTAGACAGCAGAGAATTCTGAATGGTTTGATACTAAAGGGAGAAAAATGACTAATGCAGAGGCTGTAGAGAATTAGCAGAAGTATGGAAAGTCTGATTGTTGTTCAGTAGCTAAGTCATGTCCAGCTCTTTGCGACCCCATGGGTTGCAGTACACTAGGCTCCTCTGTCTTCCACTATCTCCTGGAATTTGCTCAGATTCATGTCCACTGAGTCAGTAATGCTATCTAACCATCTCATCCTCTGGTGCCTCCTTCTCCTCTTGCCCTCAATCTTTCCCAGCATCAGGGTCTTTTCCAGTGAGTCAGCTCTTCTCATCAAGTGGCCAAAGTATTGGAACTTCAGCTTCAGCATTAGTCCTTCCAGTTAATATTCAGGGTTGATTTCCTTTAGGAAATGAAATTGACTGGTTTGATCTCTGTGCAGTCCAAGGGACTCTTAAGAGTCTTCTCCAGCACCACAGTTCAAAAAACCTCAATTCTTCAGTGCTCAGCCTTCTTTTTGGTCCATTTCTCATATCTGTACATGACAACTGGAAAAACCATAGCTTTGACTATAGTGGACCTTTGTCAGCAAAGTGATGTCTTTGCTTTTTAACATTGTCTAGGTTTGTTGTAGCTTTCCTGCCAAGAAACAATTGTCTTTTAATTTCATGGCTGCAGTCACTGTCCACAGTGTTTTTGGAACCCAATAAAATATAAAATCTGTCACTGCTTCCACATATTTCCCTTCTATTTGCCATGAAGTGATGGGACTGGGTGCCATGTTCTTAGTTTTTTAAATACTGAGTTTCAAGCCAGCTTTTTCACTTTCCTCTTCCACCCTCATCAAGAGGCTTTTAGTTCTTAACTTTCTGCCTTTAGCGTGGTATCATCTGCATAGTCTGAGGTGGTTGATATTTCTCCCGGCAACCTTGATTGCAGCTTGTGATTCATCCAGCCTGGCATTTCATGTGATGTACTGTGCATATAAGTTAAACAAGCAGGGTGACAATATACAGCCTTGTTGTACTCCTTTCCCAATTCGGAAACAAGGAGATTGTAGATATCTGGGACAGGTAGTTGTTAGTTGTTGTTCAGTCACTAAATTGTGTCTGACTCTTTGGGATCCCATGGACTGCAGCACGCCAGGTTTCCCTGTCTTTTACTATCTCCCAGAGTTTACTCAAACTCATGTCCATTGATTTGGTGGTGGCATCCAACCATCTCATTCTCTGTCGCCCTCTTCTCCTCCTGCCCTCAATCTTTCCCAGCATCAAAGTCTTTTCCAATGTGTTGACTCTTCACATCAGGTAACTAAACAAAATGATCACGTGGATCACAGCCTTGTGAACTCAGCGAAGCTATGAACCATGCTGTGCAGGGCCACCTCCTAAGACAGATGGGTCACGGGAGAATTCTGACAAAATGTGGTCCATTGGAGAAGGGAATTGCAAACCACTTGCCTCGAGAACCCCATGAACAGTACGGAAAGGGGCACATATCAAAAAAGAGGAAAGGGGAGAGTGATGCATGATCCAGTTAAATCAAAATTGTCTTATCTAATGAATAGCCAAGTATTGTGCCTCTTGATGGCATCCCAGTAAGAAATGAGTTCTGGGAGAGACTCTCTTCTGTGAGGGACTCACAGTGTCCAGCAAGACAGACAGACAATGACTGAATACATTGTCATTGTTGTTTGACTTGAGATAGAGGGTATCTTTGTAAGTAGTTGGCCAGCCAACCCTGGGATAGAATTTCATGTGGTGGTCCTCAGCTTTGTATTTGCAGAGACCTGATTTCAATCCATCAGTAGGTGCCTGATTTCTTAAAAAACGGCCCATACTAACCACACTCATAAAAGACTGGTGCTTCAGTCAAACATGAGTTTATTAATTTCCAGTGAGGAAAGCTATGGAGAAGACAATGGCACCCCACTCCAGTACTCTTGCCTGGCAAATCCCATGGACGGAGGAGCCTGGTGAGCTGCAGTCCGTTGGGTCGCTAGGAGTTGGACACGATTGAGCGACTTCACTTTCACTTTTCACTTTCATGCACTGGAAAAGGAAATGGCAACCCACTCCGGTGTTCTTGCCTGGAGAATCCCAGGGACGGGCGAGCCTGGTGGGCTGCCATCTGGAGTCGCATAGAGTTGGACACGACTGAAGCAACTTAGCAGCAGCAGCAGCAGCAGCAAGCTATGTGAATAGCGAAGTTTTAATTAGATTACTTGGTGAGCACAGAGAAGAATAAGGGGAACTGAGTAAATATTGAATGACATTAAGCATTGGCCATCTGAGCTGCTTCATACAAGGCATATAACTGCAGTGGGAACTAGCCAATCCCATCTGCTGATCAGGACACTGAGCTTCCCTTGTGCTGAATGAACATGGCCAAATCTTGCTTAATGAACCCCATTTTCTTATATCTGCATGGCAACCCCTTCTTTCTGTGGTTATGTTACTACCATTCTAGAGTCATTTGTTCTGCTTTTTTGGGAAACATTCTCTTTTCATCCTCGTATGTTGATCTTATCAGTTGAAGATCTTTCCTGGGGGTGGGAATGGAGAGCAGAGAAAATGTCCAGGATGATATGTATGACATTTACTTAGGCCTTAAAGAATATGCAAGGATTTGAGGACAGAGGAAGATGAGAAAGAGTGCATTCATTGTGGAGAGAAGGAAATAAAGGCATAGAGACCTAAAACTTTAGGGTCTATTTGGCATATTTGAATGAACATGGCCAAATCTTGCTTAATGAACCCCATTTTCTTATATCTGCATGGCAACCCCTTCTTTCTGTGGTTATGTTACTACCATTCTAGAGTCATTTGCTCTGCTTTTTTGGGAAACATTCTCTTTTCATCCTCGTATGTTGATCTTATCAGTTGAAGATCTTTCCTGGGGGTGGGAATGGAGAGCAGAGAAAATGTCCAGGATGATATGTATGACATTTACTTAGGCCTTAAAGAATATGCAAGGATTTGAGGACAGAGGAAGATGAGAAAGAGTGCATTCATTGTGGAGAGAAGGAAATAAAGGCATAGAGACCTAAAACTTTAGGGTCTATTTGGCATATAGGCTATGTGATGGTCAGCAGCCAGAGATAATGTTGGAAAGCTAGCTGGGATCCATTTTAAACTTCGTATCTCACGTTGAGGAGTTTGGGTTTTATCTGGTAGGTCAGGAGTTGGCAAATGTTTTCTTTGAAAGGACCAGATAGTAAATAAATACTTCAGGTTTGACACACCATATGGGTCTTTGTTGTATTTACTCAACTTTGCCATTGTAGTACAAGGAGCAACCACAGACAATACAAAAGAGTGTGACTGTGAGTCTGCTCCAGTAAAACGTTATTTACAAAAATAGGCAGCAGGCCAAATGAGACTGTACTTTACCTTATCCTATTGAAGATACTGTGAGACTTAGATTTTTGAACCAGAGCACATGACCACATGTGTGCATTAAAGAGAGAAAAGATAAGAGGCTGAACCCAGAGCCTGCCCTATTGAAATAGTGATGAAATGAGAGTTAACTCCTCATATATTGAAAGAATGTAACTCTGAATCATGTCATTCCAGTTGTAGGGGTGTTTTTTTTTTGGTCTTTTTTTTTTACTGGAAGAATTTTTTAATTTGTTTTTTAATTGAAGGATAATTGTCTTACAGAATTTAGTTGGTTCCTGCCAGACATCAACATGAATCAGCCAGAGGTACACATATATCCCCTCCCCTTGAACCTCCCTCTCCCCTACCTCCCCATCCCACCTCTCTAGGTTGTTTCAGAGCCCCCGTTTGAGTTCTCTGAGTCATACAGCAAATTCCCGTTGGCTGTCTTACATTCATGTGGTAATGTAAGTTTCCATGTTGCTATCTCCATACGTCTCACCTTCTCCTTCCTCCCCCTCCCCCCACCACATCCGCAGGTCTGTTCCCTGTGTCTGTGTCCCCATAGCTGCCCTGCAAATAATTTCATCATTACCATCTTTCTAGATTCCATGTATGTGTGTTAGTATATGCTATTTATCTTTCTCTTTCCAGCATGCTTCACTTTGTACAATAGGCCCTAGGTTCATTTCAGTTCAGTTCAGACGCTCAGTCGTGTCCGACTCTTTGCGACCCCATGAATCGCAGCACACCAGGCCTCCCTGTCCATCACCAACTCCCGGAGTTCACTCAGACTCACGTCCATCGAGTTAGTGATGCCATCCAGCCATCTCATCCTCTGTCGTCCCCTTNAGTTCGCTGATTCCTAGAATGTCGACATTCACCCTTGCCATCTCTTGTTTGATCACTTCCAATTTGCCTTGATTCATGGACCTGACCTTCCAGGTTCCTATGCAATATTGCTCTTTACAGCATCGGACCTTGCTTCTATCACCAGTCACATCCACAGCTGGGTATTGTTTTTGCTTTGGCTCCATCCCTTCATTCTTTCTGGAGTTATTTCTTCACTGATTTCCAGTAGCATATTGGGCACCTAATGACCTGGGGAGTTCCTCTTTTGGTATCCTATCATTTTGCCTTTTCATACTGTTTATGAGGTTCTCAAGGCAAGAATTCTGAAGTGGCTTGCCATTCCCTTCTCCAGTGGACCACATTGTCAGACCTCTCCACCATGACCCGCCTGTCTTGGGTTGCCCCGTGGGCATGGCTTAGGCTGCGGTCCTAGTGTGATTAGATTGACTAGTTTTCTGTGAGTATGCTTTCAGTGTGTCTGCCCTCTGATGCCTTCTTGCAACACCTACCATCTTACTTGGGTTTCTCTTACCTTGGGTGTGGGGTTATCTCTTCACGGCTGCTCCACCAAAGCACAGCCGCTGCTCCTTACCTTGGACGAGGGGTATCTCCTTACCGTCACTGTAGCTGACCTTCAACTTAGGATAGCTCCTCTAGGCCTTCCTGTGCCTGCCACCACTCCTCCGGTTGCCCCTCCCTGCCGCCGGCCCTGGCCTCGGGCGTGGGTGGCTCATCCCAGCTGCTGTCCCTGGCCTCGAGCTCGGGGTGGTTCCTCAAGGTCACCTCTCCGGCCTCAGGTGCGAGGTGGCTTCTCCCGGCCGTCCCTTACTTTGGACGCAGGGTGTCTCCTCCCAGCCACCACTGACCTCAGACACGGGGTAGCTCTCTTGGCTGCCACCCCTGACCTCGGACGCAGGGTGTCTCCTCCCGGCTGCTGCCCCTGACCTCAGACGCGGGGTAGCTCCTCTCGGCCGTGCTTAATGAGCCGGCTCGCAGCCGCCTGCGCTTAGTGATATTAAGAAGAGATGGCAAGAATACACAGAAGAACTGTACAAAAAAGATCTTCATGATGCAGATAATCATGATGATGTGATCACTAATCTAGAGCCAGACATCTTGGANTCACTATGCCCACCCGACTTGGGTGGCCCCTCACGGCTTGGCTTAGTTTCACTCAGTTAGACAAGCTGTGGTCCGTGTGATCAGATTGGCTGGTTGTCTGTGATTATGGTTTCAGTGTTGTGCCCTCTGATGCCCTCTCTCAGTGCCTGCTGTTTTACTGGGGTTTCTCTTACCTTGGACGAGGGATATCTCCTCACGGCCGCCCCTCCTGACCTTAAACATGGAGTAGCTCCTCTCGGCCCTCCTGTGCCTGAGCAGCTGCCGCTCCTTGGACGTGGGGTTGCTCCTCGTAGAGAAGCGTTTCCTCTAGGCTCCATGGACATAATCTTTTCAGGTTTCAGCAGGTCTGTGTCGTCAGCAGGGTGTCCCCATGGATTCTGCATCTCCCCGCGCTGTGTGGCCTCCAGCGTGCGGGTGTGGCTCACAGCTTTTGAGTAGCTGCTCTCTGCCAGGCCTCGCAGGATCATGTGGCGGTTGCTCTTGGCTAGAGATGTGGG
>SJXQ01010728.1:97868-112669 GCA_006408695.1 Aepyceros melampus
CCTCGGGCCGCAGCCCCACCCCATCTCCAGGCCTGGCTCTCTGTGCCTGGACTATACAGGGTCTGGCCACTCACCAAGTCCCTGTGGCAGTCTGTGAGGCTAGGCTGGTTTGCAGCAAAGTTTTCTGTGTTAGATACAAAATGAAAAGCCTAAGCCTGTACTTTTTAAAAATTCACTGATCATTTACTTTTGCGTTGTTGCCCTGGGTCTCGGTTGCCTTTCTCTAGTTGCCGGGAGCAGCGCTACGCTCCCTTCCGGCCTCGTGCCTCTCCCCTCTGCGCTCTGCGGTGGCTCCCCTTGCTGCTCTACCTCCTCGGGTGCCAGCAGCCGCCGCGCGCAGAGTCGAGAGAGCGGGCTCAGCGGCCGTGTTAAGCTCAGCTGCTCTTCCACACGTGGGACAATCCCAGACTAAGAAGCAACCCTGTGGGCCCTGCACTGGCAGGCGGATTCTCATCCACTGTACCACTAGGGAAGTCCTCAAAGCCTGTATCTTTAACCAAGTTAAACCTCTATTTTGAGATTACAAATCTTTTCAGTGTTAAATCACTATCCACAAAATCATGTGAAAACAGACGGGAGATTTATCTGATTTAGTATTTTTATTTAGAAGAGTAAAGGACTCCCCACACGACAGGAAGCCCTAGTCTGCGTATGTGAAGCCCACCTCTCAGAACCCCATGACGCCGGCCCCTCAGCTGTCCAGCCATGCCCTCCACAGCCCCTTGTCTTTGCTGCACTAAACTCCCTTTCCCGAAACACAGACATCTTCATCTTCCTCTCACCTCGGCGTTACAGCCTGTCTGGCCCCAAATGCCCACCACTCACCAGGGCGCTGTCCCCAGCGTGCCTCCAGATCCTCTGGGGACTCCCTGCTGCCCCCCAACTCCACCCTTGCCACAAGTATGCCATCTCTCTCCCAACACAAAGCGCGCTCTGCCTTCACCCTCTGCACACGCTCCTGTGCTCAGGCCCTTCACTGACGAAAATCCCAGCTGCCCGCCAGACTCAGACGCAGGGCCACTTGAACATCCAGTGCAGGGGCTCCACAGCTGAGTGAGTGAGTGAAGTCGCTCAGTCGTGTCCAGCTCTTTGCAACCTCATGGGCTGTAGCCTACCAAGCTCCTCTGTCCATGGGATTTTCCAGGCAATAGTACTAGAGTGGATTGCCATTTCCTTCTCCAGGGGGTCTTCCCGACCCAGGGATGGAACCCGGGTCTCCTGCATTGTAGACAGACGCTTTACCGTCTGAGCCGCCAGGGAAGTCTCTGCACTCAATTTCCATCTAGGTCCTAACATCTTCCTTATTTCTCTTGTGAGGAGTCCAGATGGGTATCTGCGGTGTCAGTGACAGATTCTAGGGGACCAGAAAAAACGATTACTAAACGGGCCTTCAGGACAAGATTGCTGCCCCCACACACAGCAGGTGCCCTCTCTCCTGAAGCCCTACAGAACAACCTGTGCGCCTGGATAACATCAATCCAGGGAGGGAGAGCCCCACCTGACCAGGGCTTTTTTCCAAACAAGAACTTGCCAAGCAGGGCAGCTAGAGGTGGTCTCTCTGTGTCCTGTTTTCAGCCAGAGCAGGGAGTGTCCTGAAGTCAGCTTGTCCCACACGAACACAGCACACCATTCTCCTGGTTTATATTGGCTACATCCTGCAATGTCCGTTTACATCTCTGTAAAACATATCTGTATCTTCATATTTAAAGTGTTTCTTTTCTAAACAGCACACAATTGATATGGTCTTGCTCTGTTATTCTGTTATTCTTTGCCTTTTAATTAAAGTACTTAGATTATTTAACATAACATGGTTGGGTTTAAGTAATTTGAAAAAAATATAACACACTTCTATGACCAAAAAAAGACTCTTAATAAATTAGGAATAGAAGGGAGCTTCCTGAACCTGATAGAGGGTGTCTACTAAACCCCACAGCTATGACACACTTCACGCTCTGAAGAGACTGGATGCTCGCCTCCTGAGACTGGAGTAAGATACCAAGCACGTCTGGTCGAGATGCCACTCAAGGCCTGCTTCTATCCACGGCAGTGCCAGACGACAGGGAAACACACACAGGTGAAAAAAGAGTAATAAGCAAAACTGCCCTTACTCACAGATGACATGACTGTGTAAGCAGAAACGCCTAGAAATCTGTATGGAAAAGAGCCACTAGAATTAATGAGAGTGAACCTAGCTAGCTTACCAGCCACAAGGTCAATATCCAAAAAGAAAGTATATCTCAATATACTAGCAATACAAAATTGTTAAGTCTGCTGGGCTGTGCTTAGTCACTCAGTCACGTCCGACTCTTTGCAACCCCGTGGACTGCGCCCCGCCAGGCTCCTCTCTCCATGGGGTTCTCCAGGCAAGAATTCTGGAGTGGGTTGCCAGGCCCTCCTCCAGGGGATCTTCCCGACCCAGGGATGGAACCCAGGTCTCCTGCACTGGAGACAGATTCTTTACCAGCCGAGCCACCAGGGAAGCCCAAGTGAAGACACAGGTCTTTTTTCTTAAACTGGCTTACAGAGTCAGTGCAATCCCAAAGAGATTCTAGCAGATTTTTAACCACAGAAATTGACAAGCTGCTACTAAAATGTATACGGGGAAAACCCAGGAGAACCAAAGCAACTTTGAAAGGAAAGAACAAAGTTGGAGTGCTAACTCCGCCTGATTTTAAGGCTTCCTATAAAGTGAGGTTACTCAGGAGAGTGTGGCTCTAGTGGTTCAGCAGAACAAAACACACACATAGCCCACGGGCTCTCACTAAGTGCCCACAGCAACTTAATGGGGAAGCATGACCCTTTCCGACAAACAGCTCCGGAAAGTTAAGTATCTATATATAAATCAGACCTCAGCCCTCACCTCACATCGTCCACGGATCACAGGCTTAACCATAAACACCAACACTAAAATCTTTAGAAGAAAATTTAAGAAAAAATTTTTTGTAAACTTGCGATAGATAAAATACAAGGAAAAGCAAACTGTTATTATTGTTATTTATTTACTTATTTTTGCCCAAAAAACAGGAGAAGACACACTTACAGAAGGAAACGAAATGGTTGGCTGCAGCTGCCCTGGCATCTTGGGAAAACAGCAGCAGTGTTCCAGAGCAGGTGAGCAGACAGGCGAGACACTGGAGGAGCAGCAAAAGCCCCCAGAGGCTCCTCAGACAACGGGATGGAAGGCCAGACACCTCCTCTCCAAACCCAAGAAAAAGAAATCTTTTTCCAAGAAGGAGCTGGTTGGTAGTGATCTTGAAGAGACAGCTAGCACTTCCCAAAAGGAAGAACTCTTTCCCCAAAGGGGAACCAGACAGTGACCCCAAAGAGTCAGGAAACAAGAGTGATTCCAAGAAAAAGAGGAAATTCTCCCAAGAGAAGCCACTCAGCAGTGGCCTGAAGAGGCTGCTACAGCAAGGGCTGTGGCAGCTAGAAACAGAAACAGCTCTGAGAGCCATCCCAGGAGAATCAGAGCAGGCGCTTCCCTAGCGGCCATGAGGCAGAGATGGTTTCCAGCCCACCCCCACAGCCCAATAAAAAGAAAACATCCAATAAACAGGACTTCATCAAAATTGAAAACTTCTGCTCTTAAAATGATATCATTAAGAAAATACACAGATAAATCACAGAAAGGAGAAAGTATTTGTTCTCTATATCTGATAAAGCATTCTTTTTTTAAAAAAAATTTTATTTATTTTCATTTTTGGCTGTGCTGGGTCTCCACTGCTATGCGGCGTTTCTCTACTTGTGGAGAGCAGAGGTGTGCAGGCTTCCCACCGCAGGCACCCCACTCGCTGCAGAGCAGGGGCTCTGGGCTGCTGGGCTCAGCGCTGCGGCTCCAGGGCTCTGCAGTCTGGCGCAACAGCTGCAGTGCACGGGCTGAGTTACTCCACAGCAGTGGGCTCTGCCTGGACCAGGGATAGAACCCATGTCTCCTACAGTAGCAAGCAAATTCTTTATCACCGAGCCACAAGTCTCTGAAGCATTCTTAACGAGATAACATGAAGAACTTTTAGAAAGCAATAATATGAAAAAATACTCAACTAAAAAAACGGACAGGGACTTCCCTGGTGGTCCAGTGGTTAAGACTCTGTGCTCACCACGCAGGGGGCCTGGGTCTGATCCCTGAACAGGGAGCTAGATCCCACATGCTGCAACTAAGGCTTCACATGCTGCAACTACGACTAATAGAAACGTTTGTTTAAAAAATGGACAGAAGATCTTGACACTTTGCAAAAAAAGATTTTAAAATAGCCAATGCTGCTGCTGCTAAGTTGCTTCAGTTGTGTCCGATTTTGTGCGACCCCATTGAGTGCAGCCTACCAGGCTCCTCCGTCCATGGGATTTTCCAGGCAAGAGTACTGGAGTGGGGTGCCATTGCCTTCTCCAAATAAGCACACGGAAAACCATCACCACTGTTATCAGGAAACGTACACTAAGGGGCGCCACGCGAACAGCCGGGATTAAAATGCTGCCAACACCATGCGTCCACGGGTGCAGGGCAGGAACTCCCACAACTGTGAGCAGGACTGGAAAACGGCACAACTGCCCTGGAGAATTCTTTGCCAGTTTCTTATAAAGTTAAGCATACACTTACCATGTGACCCAGCAATTCCAATCCCAGGTATTAACTTTAAAGAAATGCAACCATAAACCAAACAAAGAGTCCTTGTAAGCAAGGCTCACCAATGCCTTATTCACAGTAGCCAAGCAATGGAAGCAGCCCAAATACCGCTGACAGGTGAGGGATAAACGCTGCCGTGCCTGCAGCGGAAGACTACTCAGCAGAGAGGAGGAAGCACCCCTGTGAGGACAGATGAAGCTAAAAACCTTGCTGAGTAAAGAAGCTGGACACAAAACAGTCAAGCTAAATGGTTCCATTCATATGTAACTTTAAGCACAGCAACTGAGCCCCTGGTGCCAAGGAGATAAGTGGCTGCTCAGGGTCACGGGCTCCAGGCGAGAGCGACAAAACGGAGCTGTGGGGGCAATGCCAAAGCACTCTGCACCTTGACTGCGGCGGCATACCAAAGCCCACACAACTACAGCATGACATGGGCCATTTACTGTGCGTGAATTATACCTCATATGATATTATTATCATTCTTTTTTTTTGGCTGCACAGCATGGCACGCAGAATCTTAGTTTGCTGACCAAAGATCGAACCAGCATCCCCTACAGTAGAAGTATGGAGTCCTAACCAATGGAGCACCAAGGAAGTCCCTCAATGTCATGTTTTTGTAATATTGGTTGTTTTTTGGTAGTATTCTTAACAGTGGTTAAGAACCTCCTATACTGTTGGAGGGAATGCAAACTAGTAGAGCCACTATGGAGAACAGTGTGGAGATTCCTTAAAAACCTGGAAATAGAACTGCCTTATGACCCAGCAATCCCACTGCTGGGCATCCACACCAAGGAAGCCAGAACTGAAAGAGACACGTGTACCCCAATGTCCATCGCAGCACTGCTTATAATAGCCAGGACATGGAAGCAACCTAGATGTCCATCAGCAGATGAATGGATAAGAAAGCTGTGGTACATATACACAATGGAGTATTACTCAGCCATCAAAAGGAATACATTTTAATCAGTTCTAATGAGGTGGATGAAACTGGAGCCGATTATACAGAGTGAAGTAAGCCAGAAAGAAAAACACCAATACAGTATACTAACACATATATATGGAATTTAGAAAGATGGTAACCATAACCCCGTATGCGAGACAGCTAAAGAGACACCGATGAATAGAACAATCTTTTGGACTCTTGGGGAGAGGGCGAGGGTGGGATGATTTGGGAGAAACCCCAATGTCCATCGCAGCACTGCTTATAATAGCCAGGACATGGAAGCAACCTAGATGTCCATCAGCAGATGAATGGATAAGAAAGCTGTGGTACATATACACAATGGAGTATTACTCAGCCATCAAAAGGAATACATTTTAATCAGTTCTAATGAGGTGGATGAAACTGGAGCCGATTATACAGAGTGAAGTAAGCCAGAAAGAAAAACACCAATACAGTATACTAACACATATATATGGAATTTAGAAAGATGGTAACCATAACCCCGTATGCGAGACAGCTAAAGAGACACCGATGAATAGAACAATCTTTTGGACTCTTGGGGAGAGGGCGAGGGTGGGATGATTTGGGAGAATGGCACTGAAACATGTATATTATCATATGTGAAACGAATCACCAGTCCAGGTTCCATGCATGAGACAGGGTGCTCGGGGCTGGTGCACTGGGATGACCCAGAGGGATGGGATGGGGAGAGAGGTGGGATGGCGGTTCAGGATGGGGAACACGTGTACACCCGTGGCGGATTCATGTCAGTGTATGGCAAAACCAATATAATATTGTAAAGTAATTAGACTCCAATTAAAATAAATACATTTATATTACCAAAAAAAGGAGGGGGGAGGGAAAAAAAAAAATAACCTGCCCGACAATACAGAAGGTATAGGCTCACTCCCTGATCTGGGAAGACCCCACGTGCTACGGGGCAGCTGAGCCAGTGCCCAGCTACTGAGCCCACGCACTGCCGTGAACGAAGCCCCTGCACCCAGGGCCCAGTCACGCAGCACAAGGAGCTGCCGTGAGCAGCCGAGCACGCGGAGAGCGGCCCGCTCGTGCCGCCACGAGAAAAGCCAGGCGCAGCCATGAGCAGACAGCACCACACACGGCAGCCAGAGAGGCCAAGAAACCGTTAGAACGAAGACTTAAGGTTACTGACGACACAGCCATAAAGCTAAGCACAAGATTTAGAAAGGATTCATAAATTGGAGAGGCTTACTATAAAATAATCTGCAACTTACAAAAACATCTACAGGATTTCAGTAACAACAAAACAAAAAACAGTCTCCCCAGGGCCCCGTCCGCTTCTCCACCTGCAGCCTGACCTCAGCCTCATGCATATCTATCCCACCAGTCTTCTTCATGGAGGCAGAAATCACCCACCACTCCCACCCAGAGTCGCTACAAAACTGCTATGAAAACAAGCTTTGCATTATCCAGTAACATGCTAAGGAATCCTAACATATCCTTTTTCAAAAAACTGTGTATTCACTTTGGGCTGTGCTGGGTCTTGCCTGCTGCACAGGCTCCTCTCTACTTGCAGTGAGCAGGGCTGCCCCTCAGTTGCAGCGTGCAGGCTCCACAGCGCGGCGTGTGGGCTCCTCACTGTGGCGGCCTCTCTCCTGCGGTGCACAGGGTCCTCTCTACTTGCAGTGAGCAGGGGCTGCCCCTCAGCGCGGCCTGTGGGCTCCTCCCTGTGGCAGCCTCTCTCCTGCGGTGCGCAGGCTCCCGGCCACGAGGGCTTCACAGGCGCAGCTCCAGGGCTCTGAGCAGAGGCCCAGGAGGGCAGCACACAATCTTAGCTATTCCAAGGCACATGGGATCTTCCCAGATCAGGGATCAAAACTATGTCTCCTGCATTGGCAGGCAGATTCTTTACCATTGAGCCACCAGGGAAGCTCAAGAATCCTAACATATCCTTCAGTCACTACTCACATTTTTAAATAAAATAGAGCAGAGGTCAGAATTTTGGGGCATGTCAATCAGGAGAGGAGCGTGTTAGGACAGCTGTCTTACTGAAGGAAAGCAAAGATCCTGTGAAGCTTGAAAAGTCAAACACACATGACAAAGGTCTTAAGTTCAAGAAGGTCTCACACAAACACACAAAAAATAGAATGTGCTTTTAATCAGGAGTAAAACAAAAGTAATCTATCAGACAGAAAATAGAAAAGGAGATGTAAAAACAGGGAAGCACTAGTAAAGGAAAATGTGAAACAAAATGGTAGAAATTAACACTAACATACAGCACTGTAAATCAACTGTACTTCAATAAAAATGAATTTTTAAAAAAGAAATTAGTACTAATAATTTTAATAGTAGTATAATATATGGACTAATCAATGTAAAAGAATTTTCTCAGATTTAATTTTTAAAAAACAATCTCCAACACTTTAGGGGACTTCCCTGGTGGTCCAGTGGTTAAGAGACCTACCTGCAAATTCAGGCGACACAGGTTCGATCCCTGGTCCAAGATGCCACATGCCGCAAGGCAACTAAGCCTGCGCACCACAACTTCTGAGCCTGTGCTCCACAATAAGAAGAGCCGCTACAATGAGAAAACTGCCCACCCCAGCTAGAGAGGAGTCCCTCCTCGTCACACACAGAGAAAGCCCAGGAGCAGGAACGAAGACCCAATGCAGCCAAAAATAAATAAATTTAAAAAACAATTTTTTAAAGAAAAGCTCACCTTTGCTCATCTCACCTATTACATATAAACCAGCACTGTGACTAGAAATAAAACTAAATTACTCTCTAAGTCATTCACTTAGACTGACCATTACCTCACTGGCCCACATCGGTACAGTTCTAGGTCATTCAACCAAAAATCTCTGTGTAATAACATTCCTGAGCTTTGGTGGCTAGCCATGCACTTTAAGAAACGGGTAATCTCATCAGCAGCATTCCTGAAAAGTTCACAGTGACAGCACCGGTTTAGGCGACCTCATCTCACCGCCCAAGGAACTGGTATAAACTGGTTCTAGAACTATCACTCAGGTAACAGCTGCATACTTCTTTTCCAAACACTTCTTGTATCCCAACAACTCTGTGCTACCACCCGAAGAGATGCTAGCATCCTCTTCCTGGGCCCTTCCTACCAGAAGGCTGACTTTCCTTCCCAAGACGACCCAGAGGCCCGCCACTGACAGCTCATCTTTAGAAGAAGGCACTGGCTCATGACTGCGGCTCAGATCATGAGCTCCTTAGAGCAAAATTCAGACTTGAAACTGAAGAAAGTAGAGAAAACCCCTAGGCCATTCAGGTATGAACTAAATCAAATTCCTTAGGATTATACCGTAACAAACGGATTCAAGGGATGAGATCTGATCGACAGAGTGCCTGCAGAACTGCGGACGGAGGTTCGTGACACGGCACGGGAGGTGGTGACCAAAACCACCCCCAAGAAACAGACACGCAGCAAGGCAGCACGGCTGCTGAGGCGGCCTCACCAACAGCCGAGGAGAGAAGGGGAGCGAGAGGCGAGGGAGAAAGAGAGACACCCATCTGAACAGAGTTCCAACAGCAGAGAGAGTGAAGAGAGACTTCTCTTCCCTGATGGCTCAAACAGTAAAATATCTGCCTGAAATGCAGGAGACCTGGGTTTGATCCCTGAGTCAGGAAGAGCCCCTGGAGAAGGTGGCTACCCACTCCAGGGGAGAATACCATGGACAGAGGAACCTAGTGGGCTACAGTTCATGGGGTCGCAAAGAGTCGGACACAACTGAGAGACTAACACTTTCGCTTTTACTTTCAGTGAACAATGCAAAGAAAGAGAGAAAAACAACAGAATGCAAAAGACTAGAGAGCTTTTCAAGGGAATCAGAGACACCATGGGAACATTTCATGCAAAAATGGGCACAATAAAGGACAGAAACGATACGGACCTAACAGAAGCAGAAGATACTAAGCAGAGGTGGAAAAAACACACAAAAGAACTCTACAAAAAAGATCTTAATGACCTGGATAACCAGGATGGTGTGATCACTCACCTAGAGCCAGACATTCTGGAGTATGAAGTCAAGTGGGCCTCAGGAAGCATTACTACCAACCAAACTAGCGGAGGTGACAAAATTCCAGCTGAGCTATTTCAAATCCTAAAAGATGATGCTGTGAAATGCTGCGCTCAATATACCAGCAAATTTGGAAAAGTCAGTAGTGGCCACAAGACTAGAAAAGGTCAGCTTTCATTCCAATCCCAAAGAAGGGCAATGCCAAAGAATGCTCAAACTACCGCACAACTGCATCCATTTCACACGCTAGCAAAGTAATGCCCAGTACCCTTCAAGCAAGGCTTCAACAGTACACAAACTGAGAACTTTCAGAAGTACAAGCTGAATTCAGAAAAGGCAGAGGAACCGGAGATCAAATTGACAACATCTGCTGGATCACAGAAAAAGCGAAAGAACTCCAGAAAAACATCTACTTCTGCTTCACTGACTATACTAAAGCCTTTGACTATGTTGATCACCACCAACTATGGAAAATTCTTAAAAAGATGGGAATACCTGCCTCCTGAACCCACAGAAGCAAAGAAACCAAGAAGCAAATCTTAGAACCGGACATGAAACATTGGACTGGTTCAAAATTTGAAAGGAGTACAACAAGGCTGTATACTGTTACCCTGCTTATTTAATTTATATGCAGAGCACATCATGCAAAATACTTGGCTGGATGAAGCACAAGCTGGAATCAAGATTGCCAGGAGAAATATCAATAACCTCAGGTATGCAGATGACAACACCCTTATGGCAGAAAGTGAAGAGGAACTGAAGAGCCTCTTGATGAAAATTAAAGAGGAGAATGAAAAAGCTGGCTTAAAACTCAACATTCAAAAAACTAAGATCATGACATCCGGTCCCATCACTTCATGGCAAATAGATAGGGAAAAAAATGGAAACAGTGACAGACTTTATTTTCTTGAGCTCCAAAATCACTGCAGATGGTGACTGCAGCCATGAAATTAAAAGTTATGCTTGCACCCTGGAAGAAAAGCTATGACAAACCTAGATAGCATATTAAAAAGCAGAAACATCACTTTGCCAACAAAGGTCTATATAATCAAAGCTGTGGTTTTTCCAGTAGCCATGTATGGATGTGAGAGATGGACTACAGAGAAAGTGGGGCACCAAAGAATTGAGCTTTCAAACTGGTGCTGGAGAAGATTCCAGACAGACCCTTGGACAGCAAGATCAAACCAGTCAATCCTAAAGGAAATCAACCCTGAATATTAATTGGAAGGACTAATGCTGAAGCTCCAATACTTTGGCCACCTGATGGAAAGAGCTGACTCACTGGAAAATACCCTGATACTGGGAAAGATTGAGGACAGGAGAATAAAAGGATGACAGAGGATGAGATGGTTGGATGGCATCACTGAGTCGACGGACACGAGTTTGAGCAAATTGGGAGATAGTGAAGGACAAGAAGCCTGGCGTGTTGCCGTTCATGGAGTCGCAAGGAGTTGGCCATGACTGAGCGACTGAACAACACCTGGCTCGTGAACTGGTGTGGTGACTCGAGATATCTCTGGTTGTCCCTGAGCTCCAATACACTACAAGCATTCCTGTCACATCCTGACAATGCCCTCCAGCCTTTCTGGAATGCCAAGCAGAGTATCTCCATTACCTTCCAGACTCCTATCCAACAGCCAAATGGAGAGACTTCAAGTGCTGGTCCTGCTTTGACTTTTTCTGGTTAGTACAACCATCAGACAGAAGGCAGCTTCAAAAGAGAAACACTGCCCGTGCGACCACGCAGTTCCATGAACAGAGCCTTTCAGAAGCGGACATTCTGTGGCAGAGACTGTTGCTAAGGGAAAAGGAGACTCCGGCCACAGGGCAGTCTCAAGCGCTGGCTCTGCTGGGCGACCTGGCCTCTCGTGTGTCGGGTCCTCACCTGAAAACTGGGACAAGGAGCACCTCCAAGGAGGGCCGCTGTGAGGGTGACTCGAGCTGCCCTCCAGGTGAGGAGCCCGGAACAGGACTGGCACAGCCTCTCCTCCGAGGTACTGATGGCAGGAGAGGAGGAGACAGAGACACGGCCACCATGCCGCCGAGGCTGGGCTCAGCAGTGGCCGAGGGAGGCACAGCTTGCTCAAGGGAGCAGACCGGCGCCTCTCCCAGAGCCGGCTTCAGTGGCATCACACTGGTAGCTGGAGGTGGCATGAGGGAAGTTCTGCACTGTGGAATCAACAGATGCTGTAAGCGCAGAGGATTCTGACTCTCCCAGAGAGTCAGTAGTTAAAACACACCACTGAAACCTCACTGGTCTGGAAAAAAATGACAATGCAAGTCCATGGAGAGCAGTGGATATCTGCACAATCAATCCACAAACAAGAGCACGTCTGTACTGGACACAGTCCACCGCAGGCGGCAGGAGGGAGACCCAGAGAAGGGGGTGGCTGGCAGGAACAGACGAATGAAAATCTAAAATCAGAAGTGAAAAGAAGAAATAACCACAAACATGAAGGTAAGTTTAAATGATTACCAAAGAATAGTTTACCTAAGACTGCGCTGAACCATCTGGACTCTGGAAATCCAGTCAAAGCCCTGTCAGACGCAGAACTGGCCAGAACCAGCCTCCAGAAGAGGGTGGACATGAATCTGAGCAAACTCCGGGAGACAGTGAAGGACGGGGCAGCCTAGGGTGCTGCAGTCATGGTTTTGAAGAGTCGGACATGACTTAGAGCCTGAAGAACAAGTCTCTTTCGACTTCTGAAGAGAGAGCTTAACTTATAAGTTTTATTTATCTTCTTAGCTGGCTGCGATGGGTCTTAGTTGCGGCACTGGGAGTCTTCGCTGCATCGTGAGGGGTCTGTCGTCATAGAGCGCGGATTCTCAGTGCAGTGAGCAGATGCTCCTCGCAGCGCCTGGCTTAGCTGCTCCGCGGCACGCGGGATCTTTGTTCCCAGACCAGGGACTGAGCATCTGCCCCTGTGGTGCACAGTGGATTCTTGCCCACTGGACGGGCAGGGAAGTCCTCTCAGCTTAATTTTTAAAGCACTGAAGCACTCACAGAAGTTATAACCATCGTAATTCCTGCAGCATCTAACTGGACTGCAGTGGAAGAGCCTCCAGGAGCTTCTGCTCCTGTGGCGGCACGGGTCCTTCCCTCCCCACCCGGCGCCTGCGTGGACGGTGCTGACGGAGACGCGCTCACACCCGAGCCCGGGCCATCTGCTCGCAGAGCGGCGCAGGGCACGCACCGCACGGCACCCCCGCGACTGGCTGTTTTATTCGGACGACACTTGGGCTTAGAGGGACCAAGTCACTTTTCCACAACACAGCACCTCAAAACCAGACACACAAGGGTCAAAGAAACCCCAAAAGTCAGGAGACCATATACACATCTTCAAAACTACAGCTTTTGTTGTCACCCATCCTTGACTGTCTCCTCATACCGTCTATTTGTGTATACCTTTGTGTATGCCACACAATCAACGAGAATTAAAAACAATTCTTACCTTCTGTGGAAACTCGTTTAAATTTTATACTTAGGCAAAATATAAAAACATTTGGGATTTTTTCTTGGAGTATACGCAACTTTGAGAAAAAACTTTTCATTCAGTAGATGTAAAATCTCTTCACCTGAAAAATAAGAGAGGAAACAAAACTTAAGTCCTACGTCTTTAAAGTCAACTCACCAAAATGATACAGAAAAGGAAAACAAAAGTCATTATCTTAACTGAGAATTCAGATTATCAGAACAGTTTGTGCCCAAGGATCTAAAACTCCCCTGTCCTTGCCTGCTCTGCGAGACTAGCGCCAGCGCCCCATGGCCACCCCGCAGCTGGGCAGCCAGGTGGCCGGGGCACAGGGCTGAGCAGCGCCTCTGCGGAGCTGTCCAGGGCCACGCCCACACTACCAACACCAACAAACGCACACCCTGATCAAGAGACGGCCTGATGACACCTCTCACGATTCCCGATTCCCGAAAAAAGGGCTCCAAAGGGCTCCAGGTGGGACTGCTAAACATCATTTCCAAACAACATCAGCAGCACTCCTCGGAGAAAATCCTGACTTCAAGGTGTGCAGCAAAAACGTGGACCAAGAGCACCCTGGACTGTTCACTCTGTATTTGCACGAAAGTCATGAATTTACCATTTGAAAAGCATACTTATGCAATAAGGAGGGATGATCATTCTAGAATTAAGAGCCTTAAGAGACTGATTCCTCAAATACAATATTTAAATCTTGTTTGGGTCAATTAAAATGAAGCAACGTGAAGAGTGTACTTTTGATGCTATTGGGGAAATCTAAATACAGACTGGTATTAGTACTAAGGAGTTAATGTAAATCTCTTAGTTGTAAAAATAACATGGTCACTTTGTTTTTAAAAATAAAAACCTCCCTTATCTGGCAGAAAAAATTAAGTATTCATGAGTGAAATGACATCATTTTTGGATTTACTTTTAAAACACTTTACCAAAACACAAGAGCCAAGCAACTTTTAAAGGTGAGAGAGAAGAGCACCACCACCAAAAAACTGGCCAAGTGCTGGCCACCGACAAAGCTGGGAAAGAGCACAAGGGTATCCGGTGTTTCCTGGTGTATTTTAAAATTTCATATGAAAAGAAAAAAAAGTACTTGGAGTTGTGCTAGTTAACCAGCAGTAAGTCAATGTCATATCCTAAAACAGGAAACTAGTTTTTAAAACTGTGAAACAGAACAAAGGACCCTTCCTTTAAAATCGAGTCAGGAGGTCTGAAGGGGAGCCCTCACCCGGCACTACCGGGTTTCGATCACAGACCCCATGGAGGAAGGAAGGCTTCCCATTTGCCCAGCAACTCAGTCAGTAACAAACCGTCAGCACCCTGAACTCTCATTTCCTCCCAGGGACTTCTGTTCATGAGTACCTCCCAACTTCCTCCCCTTTCTCTACATAGCGGCCTGCGTCTTCTCTGGGAGACTTGCCTATGGCTTTCGTTACTGCTTGGCTGTCCTGAACTGCTATTCTCAAACTCCCACCAATTCAAAATTGGCTTTTCAGCACTTTATACAGTTTCAAAATAGAGAAGTCTCTATAAGGGCCCTCAGACCTGTTTGTTCTGACTCTGAACAGGGTGCTTTTGTAACAATGCACCTTCTTGACACATTCTCCTCAGTGTGAGCTGGAGGAAGCCCAAGAGCTGGGAAATGGGGGGTACAGCCAGGACATGGTGGGGGCTGCAGCCGGGGAATGGGGGGTCAGCCAGGACATGGAGGTGCAGCCACAGAATGGGGGTGCGGT
>SJXQ01010728.1:113208-143200 GCA_006408695.1 Aepyceros melampus
GGGGGTGTAGCCGGGACATGGTGAGGGATGCAGCCGGAGAATTGGAGACGAGGCTCCTCAGCAGGGACCCTGAGCACTCACCCCATGCTCACACTGCCTGGCAGCGCCACCCTCTCCCATGCCCTCCCTCCCAAGGCAGGCACATTGTCCTGCTCAGAATCACAGCAGGCTCTCAGATCTTGTCAGCAGCCTGCTTTTCCTGTGACCCCTTTCTCCCAAGCCCTACCCTATCTCCTTCCCTAAACATAGGTATTCCGTGAGGTCCACACAGGCACCTCGACCTGGACAGGGGGCAGCACTCTCACAGGCCCAGTACGCCCTTCTGCACCTCCCAATGCCTCCACTCAAGGATCTGTGTTTGACACTCCCGCTTCTAGCCAAGATGAAGCAACAGGGGCCAGGTTCCAGATGGAGTGGTTCTCAGGACACTGGCTACCTGGCATTGAGAACAGCGATCCCTCAGGAGGGAACAGAGGAGCCCGCTACCCACCCAGCTTCCTGCCTGACAGGAGTTCTGCATCACAGCAGAGGAACCAGGTGGGTCCAGCAGTCCCCGAGGGGAAGAAAGAGCGCTGGGAGTCCAGGGGGCAAGGCGTGAGCGTTGCCAAGCAGAGCACAGGGTGAGACAGAGGCGCAGACAGTGCCGAGGATATGCCTGCTCCGGCCAGGTACTGCTCAGCCCAAGTGTGTGCGAACAGTTGCCAAGCCAAGGATTAGCGGAACCATCTCCAAGTTCACACGGGGTCAAGGAGAGTTACTCCTCCTCCCAGTCACAGTGGCTATTTTCCTAACTTCGGGGCATTGCACAAAGTATTCAGAAGACTTCTGTTTCAGTGGTGGGGCAAAATGAGACCTGGACTCAACATTACTGTGGTCCCACCTGACAAAGCCTAAAAGCCAGACCCACAGAATCTAGTTTAGCTGGTAAAGAATCCACCTGCAATGCAAGAGACCCTGGTTCGATTCCTGGGTTGGGAAGATCCGCTGGCAAAGGGAACAGCTACCCACTCCAGTATTCTGGCCTGGAGAATTCCACGGGCAGAGGAGCCTGGCAGGTTACCATCCATGGGGTTGCAAAGAGTCGGACACAGCTGAGTGACTTTCACTTCACTTCACTTCACAGAATTAAACTCCTTCCAAGTAATTTAACAACATTCCAGACAAAGGTCAAGAATATTTATAGAAAACAAAAATACCCAGCATCCAACAAGATAAAAGTCACAGGATCTTGGCATCCAATCAAAAATGACCAGGTATACAAGGAGGCAAGAAACACAAACCATGATCCACCCAGAGACGACACAGACAGTGAGGCGAGCAGACAAGGACATGACGCAGCTGCTGCAACTGTGCTCCCACCCAGAGACGACACAGACAGGAGACCAGCAGACAAGGACACGACGCAGCTGCTGCAACTGTGCTCCCACCAGAGACGACACAGACAGGAGACCAGCAGACAGGGACACGAGGCAGCTGCTGCAACTGTGCTCCCACCCTGAGACGACACAGACAGCGAGACCAGCAGACAGGGACATGACGCAGCTGCTGCAACTGTGCTCCATGTTCAAACACCTGGAGGGGAGATGAGGCGTGTTAGAGAGAGATAGGAAAGGTACACAAAGACCCAAGGAGAATCACAAACATACTCTCAACCCAACAAAAGGCAGAAAGGGAGGACAAGGGCCCCGAGAGCGCCCTGCGAGCCGTGACCACAGCACACGCTGGGGGGCCGGGCGCCGCCTCACTCTCAGCGCACCCCTACTCCCCCTGCCCGCCCTGCACTATTTCCTGACTCACTGCCAGCCTCTGCAGCGGGCACCTCGGCACGTGGGCCTCTGCCTGAAATGCCCTCCCTCCACCTTCCTTACCTGGCAAATTCTTATCTGCCCCTCAAGTTTAAAAGTCAAAGACAATCACTTTTATCAGGCTTTCTTGAGTCCTTCCTCAGCACTATTACAAGAGAATCAACACACTATAATCTCGTTTTAAGTATTTTTTTATCTTCAATCATGAAAAAATATTTAAAAGTCCAGAGAAAAATATAAAAATATCCATGTATTGCTATCTAATAAATGTTAACTATTTGCTTACATATGGAAACAGCATTAGTCGCTCAGTCGTGTCCGACTCTGGGTGACCCCATGGACTGCAGCCCACCAGGCTCCTCTGTCCATGGGATTCTCCAGGCAGCAATACTGGAGTGGGGTGCCATTCCCTTCTCCAGGGGATAGCACCAACCCAGGGATCAAACCTGGGTCTCCCACATTGTGGATAGCTCCTTTACTGTCTGAGACACCATGGAAGACTTTCACTGACATATGCCACCTACTTAAAAAAATGTTTCTAGGGGAGGGTAAGAATCTGCACACAGAGACCCGCCACAGCAAGGCCCTGGGGGGCACCTGCCCCAGCACACAGATGAGACAGGCAGGCAGTGCCGCCTGGACCTCTCTCAGCGCTGCGCTCCTGGGAAAAGCAGAACCACAGGCGGCAGGCAGGCTTGAGCCTGGCCATACCGGGCCCTCTCGAGCAGGGCGAGTGGGTGCGGCCCTCCAAGTGCAGCGCGCACGCCTCTCGGTGCCGTGGGGTCTCTCGTCCAGGAGCGCGGGCTCCAGGGTGCAGAAGCTTCAGGAGCTGTGGCACACGGGCTCAGCTGCCCCGAGGCATGTGGGATCTTAGTTCCTGGACCAGGAATCGAACCCGTGTCCTCTGCATAGGCAGGTGGATTCTTAACCCTGGACCACCAGGAAAGTCTCTAGTCTGAGACTCTGGAAGGAAAAGTAATGTTAAACAGGCAGCTAAAAGTAGTGCCAAACAGGCAGAAAAACTCCCCACCAGCATGAGGGTGGAAACCAGGGCAATGAACAGAGCTGAGTCCAAACAAGAGCACAAAAGGACTAATTTAAGGAACACTGATGCAGGGTGATGCCTACCCTAAGAACAGAAGCAACAGGAGCCACTGTCATGGGGACCTTCTTACTAAGGGCTGGCAGCCCGCGAGCCAAGTACGGCTCAGTGCAGGAGGCAATCCGCCACCAACCCCAGGTCACAAGTGAAACTGCAGAGGCCGCAACCGTGACAGGACCAGCCCAAGGCCACGAGGTTACTGTCAGCTCTCAAACTGGAACCCAGGCTGTCTGAGAGCAAAGTCCATGTTCTCAGTCTCTACACGATACCAGATTCTGGCCCAGATTCTAGTTGATATGCGGGAAAGGAATGTCGGGAGCCAGAGTGAGGAATCCCACCTGTGACAGGGTCACGTGGCAAACTCAGATGGCAGGGCAATTTGAGTCATCGGATTTCTCCCTGGTTTTTCCTGAACATGAACCCCCCAAAAATAAGAATTTGTCTGTTTTCCCATTATTTTCTGACTTTCTCTGGAAAAAGTTAATTCAGGGCTTTGGCCTTCTGCTTTTGAAAGGAGTGTTTCAGCCCAACCCCCCTTTGATAATGCTCTAGCCTGCCTGCAGGTGCGTACAGCGGTGCATGTGATTGTTTGAGGCCTCCCAACCTCGGGAAGCACAGGAAGCTTAAAACATCCTAGTTATGTAGGGGCTTCCGAGGAGTCATAATCATTAGAATAGGACTGATTAAAGGTTTCATTTGTTGAGCCAATACTTGCTGCCACAATTTCATATCTTATATAGTTGGTATATAGAAAAACAGGTAGTAGACCTGGTATTACCAATATTAGATCTTTGAAGTACTTTCTTTATTATAACTCTCTGCACCTTTGTCCTACAAGAATGTAACTTTATTTAGTATTTTGAGGGTAATGCAGAGTAAAGAAAAAACACTTCTAGGAAAAAGGAGTTTTCTGGTTGATAGACAATCACCCGGGAAGATGTAATCAATGTAAATGGGATATGGAAAAGGATATATAGCAGTTTTGATGTTAGCAATACTAGACTTTTTGCTATAAATCACTGTACTTCCTTTTATTACAAACTGCTGTATTTTTATTTAGTGTTTTCTGAGAGCGGCATTCAGGCTTTGGAAAGGTTAACACAAATGAGTCTTCTGGTTAACAAAACCTCATCAGAAGAGAGCCATAGAAACGTTAACAGGCCTCTTGGCCAGAAGATAATGTAAACCGCCTGAGACCTTTTGTAAGAGGAGAGCATGCAAAAAAGAAAGCCTTGTCTCAATGAGGGTCAGGACTGCTGCCCCTGTATAACTCTGCATATTCCATTATGTACAACTTGGGGTATATAAGCTGAGTTTGAAAAATAAACGTTCCCTTTTTTTCCCCTTTCCCCTTTTTTCCCCTTTGGAGACTTACACTAACGCTGGGCTTCCCCATGTCGTTCTTTTCTTTTTCTCCCCTTTTTCGGCTGAATTCCCACCTGGGGTGCGGAGGCTCGCCATGTCTACTTACCTGTCCTGGCTGCTAAGATCTGTAGGAGAGAGAGCCCAGGGCAGGGCACTCTCCGATATTCAAACGGACCCTGGTGGCCTAATGAAGATGGTGCAAACCTCTTGTCTCGAGGTTTATTGGCTTTCCACGTAAACCAAGTTATTCAGCCTCCTATTTTTCTAACAATTTCCTACTATTCTATCCTGTCCTGAGCTATCCTGTCCTGTCCTATCCTTTCCTATCCGCCTGCTCCGTCCCACCCTTGAATATCCCTGGATCCACCGGGGCTGGACCCCGGCAAAGGAAGGCATCACAGAAGATGCAGTAGGCCTGAGGCAGATGGGACGGAAGTAACGGCACAACCCAGGGCGGGACGGCCCAGGGCGCCAGCCAGCGAGCCCTCCGAGTAGAGCGCCCAGGGGCTTCACTGCAACCAGCTGGGGTCAGGCGGTGGCCACAAAGCCCAACCTTCTGAGTGTGCTCAACACCAACGAACTGCACCCTTTAAAAGAGCGGATCTCGCAGAACAGGAATTACATCTTAATGGAAAAACATGCACGCTCAGTGGGCTGACAGGTAACAGTCAAGTCCCAGAGGAGAGCAGACCAGAGGTGCTAAGGCCCCAGGAGCCACAGCTCGGCCCCCACAGAGAAGGCAGCTCTGTGCTACCCCCTGAGGAGAGGCTGGGGGGCTGGGAGAGAGCCCACAGGACTGAACTCAGGAGTCGGGACGGCGCTGTGCTCAGCGACGGCTGCCACAAGGAAACCTGCTGGAGTTCTATCTACTCCTTTTAAGTTACTGCCCACACACCTCACGTGCACAGAGAACACAGCCCGGCGAGCCTGCTTCCTCTTGGAGCGAGCTTGCCTCTTCTGAGACGACTGGGACAGGTGCGGGACAGACGTGAACTCTGCACAACCCCTCGCAAGACAAAGCAAGTCTCCCTGCCTAAGACCCCCAGTCACCACAGGTGGGGAGGGATGGGGCGGGTCCAAGTCTCAGCTTCGAGAGGCCTCAAGGCCTCTGCTCTTGCCCCCGAGGAGCCCCGTGGCCAGTGCAAAGAAGCCCTTCCAGGCTCCCCAAGGATGACTGAACCCTGGAGAGCCCTGTCTCGCGAGGAGGCCCGGCTCCACACACAGAGCAGACAGGAGCCAGCGCACCCAAACTGGGTTCAACCCACCAACTCAGGAAAAAGTCATTTGATTCCTCGCAACCCTTCAACATCCTTACTCCGCTAATTAACAGAAAAAGCACACAGTCTCAAGTGGGAACCCTCCAGTCTTCAGCTCACCAAATCTGCAACCCAAATCACAGTCCCTGCCTCCCGTCATTACAGCACAAAAAGGGCCTGGCTCCCGCCAAGACAAACCACTGCGCCCACGCGCTCAACCCTGCCCTTCACACCTCCTGGCCTGCCTGTCTCCTCTCGTTCACCATGCACACACATGGCCGTGCACACTGCCGCCCCAAGACGGCTCTCTGATCCTGCTCACAGCAGTGCTCCCCCGAGGGGCGCTGGCTCGCGCCGTCCCCTCTCATCCAGCTCCTGCGCCCACCACGCCACCAGACTGTTTCCATGAAGGAAGCCAGTGCCCCCCCAGGACCACCCCCTGGCATCTCCCGGCCTGACACGGTGAAGTAACACCATGTCGTAGCCTCCCTGACACCACACCCTGCAGGGCCTTGCAGCCTCAGAGCTACTCCCTGTCAGCTCCACTTCTGCTCAGCCCACCAGTGGGCACCTCCCAGCGTCAGTCCTGTCTCCCTCCTTGCCCTCTGCTGCACAGGTTTAAAAGTGCAGCTCTCTGAGTTCTGGTTCTAGAAAAACTGGAGCAGCTATATCACACTAATCTCCCTGCTGATAATAAGTATAAACTCTAAGTAAGTAAAGTAAGTAAGTAAAGTCACTCAGTCGTGTCCGACTCTTTGTGACCCCATGGACTGCAGTCCACCAGGCTCCTCAGTCCATGAGATTCTCCAAGCAAGAATACTGGAGTGGGTTGCCATTTCCTTCTCCAGGGGATCTTCCCGACCCAGGGATTGAACCTGGGTCTCCCGCATTGGAGGCAGACGCTTTAACCTCTGAGCCACCAGGGAAGTCCAACAAAAGATAAAAACAGCTATTTGAATATACCAGAGACCACTCAAAAACATGCAGTAAGTGGAGGGAACACAGTCACGAAAGAAGAGCGAACCCCACGAGCTCTACACTAGAGAGCTCCTGACGCAGTGTCTACCGCAGGAGGAGAGAGGTCCGATTTCAGGGCTACCAGGACGGCTGAGACTGAATGGGAAAATCAGAGACATGCATGTGTGTGCTCAGGCATGTCCAACTCTATGAGAGTGAAAGTCAGTCAGTCGTGTACGACTGTGTGTGACCCCATGGACTATAGAGTCCATGGCATTCTCCAGGCCAGAATACTGGAGTGGGTAGCCGTTCCCTTCTCCAGGGGACCTTCCCAACCCAGGTCTTCCACACTTGCAGGTGGATTCTTTACCAGCTGAGCCACCAGGGAAGCCCAAGAATACTGGAGTGGGTAGCCGTTCCCTTCTCCAGGGGATCTTCCCAACCCAGGGATCAAACCCAGGTCTCCCGCATTACAGGCAGATTCTTTACCAGCTAAGTCCAACTCTATGCAACCCCACAGACCTCAGCCCACTAGGTTTCTCTGTCTGTGGGATTCCCAGGCAAGAATACTAGAGTGGTCTCCCCCAGGGGATCTTCCCAACCCAGGGATCGAACCCACATGTCCTGCATTTGCAGGCCAATTCTTTACCACTGAGCCACCAGGGAAACCCAAGATGAATAAGGTCTGAGGACTGGATGTAGGACATGGTGACAACTGCTGCTAACAAGGCGCTGACATCTGCTAAGACAGACCTTGCGTGTCCTTCCCGTGTGTATGTGTGTGGGTATGCACGTGAAGACAGTGGTGAGGGTGACAATTAACTGGACGGGGAGGACTCCTTCACAGCGTTCACATTTATCAAATCATCACAACCTACTTTTAATAGATTACATTTTTATTTGTCAATTACACCTTGATGAAACTGGGGGGAAAATAAAAACTAAGCAGAAAACAGCTGTTGTAAGATAAAAGTAAGATAAGCCAAGATTTGGCAGCTGTCCAGCACCGTGGAGACAGAATTCAGAGATTAAATTTTGCTAAACTAGATGGGTTTTCTATTAAAATCTCAGAAGGCCATGCCTTAGGGGTAAAACCCATGTTCAGAGCTAAAAGTTATGCCCTAAAACTTAGAACAAACCCAAAGCAAATCTACTCTGGAAAAGTTTCGCAGGATTGAGACCATCTTCCGGTCGTTTACCAGCCTGCCCTAAATACCTCAACACTCCTTAAGGGAAGACAACCTAAACAAAGTTTCTTGCATACACGACCCACAGTGTCCATTTTGCAATTAAAAAGATTATTACACATGCAGAGAAGAAAGTTACCCATGATCAAGAGAAAAACAATCTACAGGAAGCAAAAACGACCATATATTGAAACTAGAAGATGAAAACTTCAAAAGAGTAATTATAAATACGTTAGAGGATTTTAGGGAAAGGGAACAGAAGGAATGATAGGTAGAGAATATTAGCAGAGAAATGCAAACTTGAAAGGAGAACCAAAAGGAAACTCGAACTGAAAAACTCAGTGAAAGTGAAAGTTGCTCAGTCGTGTCCAATTCTTTCCAACCCCATAGACTATAGCTTCCAGGCTTCTCTGTCCGTGGGATTCGCCAGATCAGAATACCGGAGTGGGTAGCCATTCCCTTCTCCAAGAGGGTCTTCCCAACCCAGGGATAAAACCCAGGTCTCTCACACTGCAGGCAAGATTCTTTCCTGTCTGAGCCACTAAGGAAGCCTGAAAAACACAGCATCTGAAATTAAAATGTCACTGGATGGAATTAACAGACGGGCACAAAGAAGAAACGCAGTGAGCTTGATGACAGACGAAAAGAAAATACACAAATGTAAACGAAGAGAGAAATGAATTCGAAAATACCCACACATTCAACACCTGTGGGGCAGTATCAAACAGTCTAAAACAGATACCACCAGAGTTCCAAGAGAAGAAAGGTTAGGAAGTAAAAGAAACATTTAAGAGGCAATGGCCAAAAAGTTTCCAAAGGTGATTAAATACATCAACCCACAGATCCAAGAAGGATAAATATAGAAACACCATACCTAGAAAATAATACTCAAATGGAAAAAAGTTTTTAGAATTTATTTAATAAAAATAAATACATATCTAAACACAGAAGGAAAAAGGATATCAGGTAAACAGAAATAAGAATGACAGCTGACTCCTCATCAGAAACAACAGAGGCTAGAAGACAATGGAGTAAGGACTTCCCTGGTGTCCTCCAGTGGTTAAGACTTCGCATTCCAATGCAAGGGTCAGGTTTGATCCCCGGTCAGGGGCACTAAGATCCCACATGCTTTGTGGACAAAAAACAAAACAGAAACCCATAAAACAGAAACAATATTGTAACAAATTCAATAAAGACTTTAAAAATGGTCCACATTTAAAAAAATAAAAATCTTAGAAAAAACCCACAATGGAATAATTTTTTCAAAGCACTTCAAGAAAAAAGCTGTCAACCTGGAATTCTATATTCAGCAAAAATACCTCTCAAAGCTGAAGGGTAAGTAAAGACTTCTTCAGACCAACAAAAATGGAGTGATTCTGTTCCCAGCATACCCACAACGTAAGAAATACTAACGAAAGTGCTTTAAGCCAAAGGAAAATGATCCTTTATAGAAATCCAATCCACAAAAAGGAATGAAAAACCTCCCAAATCATTCTTTGGGACCAGTATTACACAGATATCAAAACAAAAACTATCATATAGGGAAAAAAGTCATACACAAATATCTCTCATGAATATGTGTATGACATATGCAAAAAAACCCTTAACAAAACACGAGTGAACAAAAATCCAGCCACCGTGCTTTCGTTTTCTTTTTGGCGGGGGCCCATGCCTGGCAGTATGTGGGATCTTAGTTTCTTAGTTCCTCAACTAGGGAATTCCCCCCATACCCCCACACTAAGGGCATTTATCCAAAAACGCAAAGTTACTTTAACATCTGAAAATTAATTAATACAACACGTTACACTGGTGGGGCTTCCCTGGTGGCTCAGATGGTAAAGAATCAGCCTGCAATGTGGGAGACCCAGGTTTGAGCCCTGGCTCGGAAAGATCCCCTGGAGAAGGGCATGGCGACCATTCAAGTACTCTTGCTGGAGAAGTCCATGAACAGAGGAGCCTGGCAGGGCAGAGTCCAGAGGATCACAAAGAGTGGGACTTGACTGAGCGACTAACACTTTCATTTTCATTACACTGATAAGATAAAGGACAGACACTAAGTAGTCATCCCAACAAATGTAGAAAAGGCACTGGACAAAATCCAACACCCTTTCACGGTAAAAACATCCCCTAAAACAAACTAGAGGGCAACCTCCTCCACCACTGAAGACCCACGGGAGCCACTATCACCACTTCTACTCCACGTTATAGTAGAGGCCCTAGATGGTACTACAAGGGAAAAGAAACAAAAGGCACAGTAACTGGAAAGGGAAAGAAAACTGTCTTTATTATGCAGACAGAATACAAACCTACCATGAGAACTGATGAGTAAACTGAGAAAAGCTGCAGGGTGTATGATCAGTACACATAAACCAACTGTGTTTTTGCACATGAATAAGTAACTGAAAAAATAATATAAAAATATTTTAAACATCAAAACTATCAAATACTTACAAACACACTGAATGAAAAAAGTGATCTTTCACACCAAAAATTACAAAATGTTGCTGAGAAAAATTAAGGAAAATTTAAATAAATGGAGAGATGTACCATTTGCACAGAAGACTCAGTTAATAACTCAATTATAAAATTGATCTGGACTTCCCCGGTGGCTCAGTGGTGAGGAATTCTCCTGAAATGCAGGAGACTTGGGTTCGACTCCTCGGTTGGGAAGATCCCCCAGAGAAGTGAATGGCAGCCCACCCCAGTATTCTTGCCTGGAGAAGCCCAGGGACAGAGGAGCCTGGCAGGCTATAGTCCATGGGGTTGCAAAAGAGCTGGACACGACTTAGACTAAACCCCACCACCACCGATCTAGAGATTCCATGTGACCCCAACCAAATTTCCAGAAAAAATTCATGTCCAAATTGAAGGGCTTATTCTAAACCTGGCAAGACAGTTTTGTAGAGGAATAAAGGTAAAAGTCTTATACAATCTGAGTTCCAAACTGACCATAAATCACAGCCATTAAGATAGCATGGTGTTGGCATAGGATAAAAAATAGACCAATGGAACATAATAGAAAGCCCAGCAATAAACCTGCATACACATATTCAATTAATTCATAACAAAGGTTCCAATGCAATTTAATGAAGACAGTCTTTACAACAAAGGATACTAGAATGATTATCTAATTCATATGGGGGAAAATGTACCTTTTTCCACTTCACACAAAAAAGACACAAGATGGATCATTCCTAAAGGAGATCAGTATTTGCCTGGAGGTGGAGGGGCAAAAAAGGTTGGCAGGAGGGATCCCAAAGGGACGTGAGGAAATTTGGGAAATGATGGATACATTCACTATCTTGACTGTGGTGATGATTTCACAGGTATGTGCATATGTCAAAAGTTATCAACTTTTACACTTCAAACACGTGCAGCTTAGGGACTTCCCTGGTGGCCCAGTGGTTGAGAACCTGCCTGGCAATGCAAGACACAGGCTCCATCCCTGTGGAGGAGCTAGGACCCCACAGGCCACAGGGTGACTGAAACCACTCACAGCACAGCCACGGAGCCCGCACACGCTGCAGCCTATAGGGCAACCACCAGAGAGCCCAGGTGCCACCACGCAGACCTGGCGCAGCCAAAGAAATACATTTTTTCCAGAAAAAAAAGAATCAGGCAAACTACAAAATACGGGAAAACATTAAGCCCTCATCTCCTCTCCTCCCACTCCCTCACTGTGTATGTATCCACGTCATAAAAGACTTACAACCAGAATTTCTTTAATTGCTAAAACTGAATAATAAAGACAATCCGACAAAAAGCGGACAGAAGACTGGACACTTAACAAGAGATACACAAATGGCCGAAAAGCACATAAAAAGTCACTCACTGTTGTTTTAATTGTATTTATTTATTTATTTTTGGCCGTGCGGGGTCTTCCTTGCTATGCGGGCTTTCCCTAGTTGCAGTAAACGGGGACCACCCTAGCGGCTCACTGCAGGGGCTTCTCTTGCTGCAGAGCACAGGCTCTACAGAGCACATGGGCTCAGAAGCTGCAGCTCCTGGGCTCCAGGGCACAGGCTCACTAGTTGTAGGGCACGGGCTTAGTCTGCTCCACAGCATGTGGGATCTTCCCTGATCAGGGATTGAACCTGTGTCTCCTGCATTGGCAGGGAGATTCTTTACCACTGACCCACCAGGGAAGTCCCACCGTTGTTATTAAAGCCATAATGAAACACCACCACCACCGGAGTTAAAATAAAAAAAAACTGATAATATCAACTGTTGGTATGGATGTGGAGAAACTAGAACTCTCATACATTACTGAGAGGAGTATAAGATGGCACCAGTTTAGAAAACTTACAGTTTCTAAAAAGATTAAACATAAATCTATTCTATGACCTAGCAATTCCATTCCCACACATTTACCCCAAATAAATAATACATATCCACACATGAATGTAAATAAACTCAGTGACTAGTTACAATAGCCAAAAGGTGAAACCAATCCAAATATCAATAAGAAAACTATTTTCACACAAAGAAATGTTATTCAAATGAAAAGCACAACTACAGATCAGTTCAGTTCAGTCGCTCAGTCGTGTACGACTCTTTGCGACCCCATGAATCACAGCACGCCAGGCCTCCCTGTCCATCACCAACTCCCGGAGTTCACTCAGACTCACGTCCATCGAGTCCGTGATGCCATCCAGCCATCTCATCCTCGGTCGACCCCTTCTCCTCCTGCCCCCAGTCCTTCCCAGCATCAGGGTCTTTTCCAATGAGTCAACTCTTCACATCAGGTGGCCAAAGTATTGGAGTTTCAGCTTTAGCATCATTCATTCCAAAGAAATTCCAGGGCTGATCTCCTTGCAGTCCAAGGGACTCTCAAGAGTCTTCTCCAACACCACAGTTCAAAAGCATCAATTCTTCTGCCCTCAGCCTTCTTCACAGTCCAACTCTCACATCCATACATGACCACAGGAAAAACCATAGCCTTGACTAGACGGACCTTGGTCGGCAAAGTAATGTCTCTGCTTTTGAATATGCTATCTAGGTTGGTCATAACTTTTCTTCCAAGGAGTAAGCGTCTTTTAATTTCATGGCTGCAGTCATCATCTGCAGTGATTTTGGAGCCCCAAAAAATAAAGTGTGACACTGTTTCTACTGTTTCCCCATCTATTTCCCATGAAGTGATGGGACCAGATGCCATGATCTTCCTTTTCTGAATGTTGAGCAAAGAATCAAAATCATTATATTTCAAAAATATACTACATTTCAAAAATATACTAAGCAAAAGAAGACAGACACAGAGATTCCCCTGGTGGCCCAATGGCTAAGACTCCGCGCCCCCGACGCGGGCAGCCTGGGCTCCATCCCTGGTCAGGGAACTGGAGCACACGTGCCACAGCTGGGTTCGCACGCCGCAACTGAAGATCCTGCACACCTCAACCAAGATGCAGCCCAGCCAGATCAACCCACAGAGACGTAAAAGACTATATATTGTACTTTCTGGCTCCATTTATATGATGCTGAAGGGCCTGCAAAATTAGTCTAAAAAATAGAAATCAGAATCAAGAACTGTTACCTTTCAATTCTGAAGGATGGCTTTAACAACTAAAAAGTCACACAACGAAACTGCGCTCCTCCCAACATCTCGCCTCTCCCCCTGCTCTTCATGTGCTGACGGCGCTCCCAACTCAACCCGCAGCCTGGGCCCCCACAGCCCAGAGTCAGCAGACTACAGGGAAGAGATGACCGGAAGGCCCACGTGCTCACCAAGGCTCTGAGCGTCTCTCCCCTTTACGCTGGCCACGTATCGCTCTTATCCAGGCTCCCGGAGGAGGTCCAGGATCTCTGCATGTGCTGCCCCCTCAGTCCAGAAGGCTCTTCTTGTCTTCCAGGGTTTAGCTGACATTCAGTTCAGTTGCTCGGTCGTGTCTAACTCTTTGCGACCCCATGAATCACAGAATGCCAGGGCTCCCTGTCTATCACCAACTCCGAGAGTTCACTCAGACTCAACGCCCATTGAGTCCGTGATGCCATCCAGCCATCTCGTCCTCTGTCATCCCCTTCTCCTCCTGCCCCCAATTCCTCCCAGCATCAGAGTCTTTCCCAGTGAGTCAACTCTTCACATGAGGTGGCCAAAGTACTGGAGTTTCAGCTTTAGCATCAGTCCTTACAAAGACATTAGAGAAGCCAAAACGGAAGGTAAGCCAAAAAGGAAGGGACCCGAAGAAGAAGTGAACAGCTGAAGAGTACCAGTACCCAGCATCAGAGTCTTTCCCAGTGAGTCAACTCTTCACATGAGGTGGCCAAAGTACTGGAGTTTCAGCTTTAGCATCAGTCCTTACAAAGACATTAGAGAAGCCAAAACGGAAGGTAAGCCAAAAAGGAAGGGACCCGAAGAAGAAGTGAACAGCTGAAGAGTACCAGTGAGAACTCAGGCCCTGAGAAGCCAAGGGCAGGGCAGGAAGAGGCCATGGGGGGAGGTGAGTGAGTGAAAATCACTCAGTCGTGTCCAACTCTTTGCGACCCCATGGACTGTACAGTCCATGGAATTCTCCAGGCCAGAATACTGGAGCGGGTAGTGTTCCCCTTCCCCAGGGGATTTTCCCCAGGGATCGAACCCAGGTCTCCTGCATGGCAGGTGGATTCTTTACCAGCTGAGACCCAAGGGAAGCGGGGAGGTGACAGGTGGATAAAAGAGTAACAGGCTGGAGAAGGCCCTATGGACAAGGCACGTGGGCACACGGACAGGACGGGGGCTGGGTAGAGTGAAATGCAGGAACTACGTAGAAGTGACAGACTGGATGAGCTGGTGGCGACAGGCCCGGGGGTCAGCAGCGAAGCAGGGGCAGTCAGTGACAAGTCTGCGGGCGATGCGGGGAGTTAGGCTGTGAAGACACAAAGTGGAAGGGGGGGTTGTATGGAGGACCTCACAGTGAGGATGCGGGACATTGACAGGGCCTGTACAGCGCATTGGGGCCCGCGACAGGTGTGAAGGAGAGGTGGTGGAGAAGAAACGGGGCAGGGAAAGGGTCGCTCCGTCGTGTCCGACTCTTTGCGACCGGTGGACCGTAGCCCGCCAGGCTCCTCCGGCCACGGGATTCTCCAGGCGAGAGTACCAGAGGACTTAGGAGATGACAGAGGGAGACAGGCGAGTGGAGAAACGGGAAGGGCACCGTGAGGGAAGAGCAGGCAGTGAGTGGGGAAGGGCGCAGCGAGAGGGCTCCGGCGCGGGGCGCGGGGCGCGGCCAGGCGGGAGAGGCGGGGCGCCCGCCGGCAAAGGGGCGCTGGCTGTGGGGCCCTGGCAGCGCGGGGGAAGCAAGGGCAGAGACGCGAGCTGCCTGACGAGGAGGAGCGGCCCTGGGGGCGCCGGGGGCGCGGGGGAAGCAAGGGCAGAGACGCGAGCTGCCTGACGAGGAGGAGCGGCCCCGCGGGCGCTGGCGGGGGCGCTGGGGGCGCGGGGGAAGCAAGGGCAGAGACGCGAGCTGCCTGACGAGGAGGAGCGGCCCCGCGGGCGCTGGCGGGGGCGCTGGGGGCGCGGGGGAAGCAAGGGCAGAGACGCGAGCTGCCTGACGAGGAGGAGCGGCCCCGCGGGCGCTGGCGGGGGCGCTGGGGGCGCGGGGGAAGCAAGGGCAGAGACGCGAGCTGCCTGACGAGGAGGAGCGGCCCCGCGGGCGCTGGCGGGGGCGCTGGGGGCGCGGGGGAAGCAAGGGCAGAGACGCGAGCTGCCTGACGAGGAGGAGCGGCCCCGCGGGCGCTGGCGGGGGCGCTGGGGGCGCGGGGGAAGCAAGGGCAGAGACGCGAGCTGCCTGACGAGGAGGAGCGGCCCCGCGGGCGCTGGCGGGGGCGCTGGGGGCGCGGGGGAAGCAAGGGCAGAGACGCGAGCTGCCTGACGAGGAGGAGCGGCCCCGCGGGCGCTGGCGGGGGCGCTGGGGGCGCGGGGGAAGCAAGGGCAGAGACGCGAGCTGCCTGACGAGGAGGAGCGGCCCCGCGGGCGCTGGCGGGGGCGCTGGGGGCGCGGGGGAAGCAAGGGCAGAGACGCGAGCTGCCTGACGAGGAGGAGCGGCCCCGCGGGCGCTGGCGGGGGCGCTGGGGGCGCGGGGGAAGCAAGGGCAGAGACGCGAGCTGCCTGACGAGGAGGAGCGGCCCCGCGGGCGCTGGCGGGGGCGCTGGGGGCGCGGGGGAAGCAAGGGCAGAGACGCGAGCTGCCTGACGAGGAGGAGCGGCCCCGCGGGCGCTGGCGGGGGCGCTGGGGGCGCGGGGGAAGCAAGGGCAGAGACGCGAGCTGCCTGACGAGGAGGAGCGGCCCCGCGGGCGCTGGCGGGGGCGCTGGGGGCGCCGGGGAAGCAAGGGCAGAGACGCGAGCTGCCTGACGAGGAGGAGCGGCCCCGCGGGCGCTGGCGGGGGCGCTGGGGGCGCGGGGGAAGCAAGGGCAGAGACGCGAGCTGCCTGACGAGGAGGAGCGGCCCCGCGGGCGCTGGCGGGGGCGCTGGGGGCGCCGGGGAAGCAAGGGCAGAGACGCGAGCTGCCTGACGAGGAGGAGCGGCCCCGCGGGCGCTGGCGGGGGCGCTGGGGGCGCGGGGGAAGCAAGGGCAGAGACGCGAGCTGCCTGACGAGGAGGAGCGGCCCCGCGGGCGCTGGCGGGGGCGCTGGGGGCGCCGGGGAAGCAAGGGCAGAGACGCGAGCTGCCTGACGAGGAGGAGCGGCCCCGCGGGCGCTGGCGGGGGCGCTGGGGGCGCGGGGGAAGCAAGGGCAGAGACGCGAGCTGCCTGACGAGGAGGAGCGGCCCCGCGGGCGCTGGCGGGGGCGCTGGGGGCGCCGGGGAAGCAAGGGCAGAGACGCGAGCTGCCTGACGAGGAGGAGCGGCCCCGCGGGCGCTGGCGGGGGCGCTGGGGGCGCGGGGGAAGCAAGGGCAGAGACGCGAGCTGCCTGACGAGGAGGAGCGGCCCCGCGGGCGCTGGCGGGGGCGCTGGGGGCGCCGGGGAAGCAAGGGCAGAGACGCGAGCTGCCTGACGAGGAGGAGCGGCCCCGCGGGCGCNCGGGTGCAGGCCAGGGACCGGGCGGAGGCGAAGCCCGGGCGGCCTGGGGTGGGCCGCGCGCACATGGGCCCGGCCGGGCTCGGCGCCCACAGACCCGGCGCGGCCTGCGGCGCCTCAGGACCGGCTCAGGCCGCGGGCCGCGCGCTGGTCGCTCCAAAATGGCGGCGGCGGCGGCCGCGCGCACGCCGGGGGCGGGGCCTCGTCTCGGTGGGCGGGGCCTCCGTGTGGGTGGGGCGACGGCGGGCGGGTCGCGCGTGGTGGGCGTGACCGCAGGGGTCGGAAGGGCCTCAAGAAGCAGGGTGGGCGTGGCTTCCCCTTCCTCTGGTCCCTCTACGTAAACATCTCCTTCCCTGTCGTCCCCTTTCTCCTCCTGCCTTCAATCTTTCCCAGCATCAGGCTCTTTTCCAATAAGTCGGCTCTTCGTAACAGGTGACCAAAGTATTGGAGTTTCAGCCTCAACATCAGTCCTTCCAATGAACACCCAGGACTGATCTCCTTTAGGATGGACTGCTTGGATCTCCTTGCAGTCCAGGGGACTCTCAAGAGTCTTCTCCAACACCACAGTCACACGCATCAATTCTTTGGCCCTCAACCTTCTTTATAGTCCAACTCTCACACCCATACATGACTACCGGAAAAACCATAGCTTTGACTAGACAGACCTTTGTCAGTAAAGTGATTTCTCTGTTTTTTAATATGCTGTCTAGGTTTGTCATAGCTTTCCTTCGAAGGGAGCAAGTTTCTTTTCACTTCAGAATGGATCTGATCCCTGAGCTATGCCGTGCCTTGTCAGCAGAGGGTGCTGCAGAGGTTGCCAGAGAAGGTTTGCTACAGGGCCGCTCCGCTGGCGTCAAGCACCGCTTCCCCGGGGTCCCACATTTGCCTAGACAGCTCCCCTCCGAACACCTTTCCCAAGTAGACCGCAGGGTGGATTTCTGGCAAGTTCTGTAGGTTGATCCTTCAAAGCATCAGTCTTACAACCGAGAATAGATTATAAGCCCTGCAAGCGAAGACCGCCCCCGCCCCCACCTTGGAGGGTGGAGGTGCACTAGGCAGTTTCAGAATAGGGGCCGGCGCTCGCGATGCTGGGGCTGGTTGGCCTGCTGTGAGAGCCGGCAACCCTCAGCCTGATCACGATGCTCTTCTGGGGTCAGCTAGGACCCCTCTCCTCTCCCACCCACTCTGAGTTCCAGTCCCTCCACTTCTAACTGGAGCCCCTCTCCCCAAAGTGCTAGTCTTAGAACAGTCTCTCCCACCAAACTCACACCAGCAACCTCCCAGCAGGCTCCCTGCTGCTACCCTGCCATACTTGCTGGAGGCCAGCTTGTCATAGTCAGCATAGCACCTACTGGAAGCAAGTCCAACTGCATCCCTCCCTCAGGGGCTCCCGTCTCACACAGCATGAAAGCCAGTCCTTGCTGCCACCCACAGATCCTACTCGGGTCTCACTTGTGCTCTGCCCCTTGTTCATTTAGCTCCAAATCATGACACCCTCCTGCCACAGGCCATTGTCTGTGCAACCTGTCACACCCTCAACTGTCCCCATGCTAAGTGACCTCCTACATCTTACTCCATCGTCTCCTTCTCCTGAGGACTTCCCTGGCCTCCCTACTTAAAATCTCAACCCTCCATACACACACACACACACACACACACACACACGTGCACGCACACGGGCACACTCACAGCCCCTTTCCCGGCTTGGTTGTTCCTCCTTGTATCAGTAGCCGGGGTTCAATAAGGAGACAGAGACCACACAGTGACTTCAGAGAAAGTTTGATAGAAACACTACTGATAGTGAGATTAATTATAAAGAATGCTATATTCAAGAAAGGACAGAACATTCCCTGCTTAGTGTTCCCGGGACCCAGCTCCATTATTACAGAGCAGCAGAGAAAACTGGGTCTGGATTTGAGGCAATAAGTGGAAAAGTGGACAAGTCTAACCTTCTGGAAAGTCAGCTTCTGTATGCAGTCTTTCAAACATACCTATCAACTTCCTATCAACAAGAAACACTGCTGTATTTTTACCTGACGAGGTCCACCTACTCTTACCGTAAGTGAAGAAGCCTCACTGTCCCCCAAGGGGGAGAGTCTGTGCAGTCCCAGCAGCCACTGCACCACCACTGAGCATCCACCCACGCTCCTCACATGGCCACTGCCCCGCTGAGTATTCTCGTATGCTCTCCAAACTATAGTAATGTTAACTTTTGACAACTTGTGTATTTTTTAACTAAATGTATTATTCACTGTATGTATTCAGTTTAGTTCACTCTCTGAGCCGTGTCCAACTCTTTGTGACCCCATGCACTGCAGCACGCCTGGCCTCCCTGTCCATCACCAACTCCCGGAGTTCACTCACACTCATGTTCCTCGAGTTGGTGATCCAGCCCTCTCATCCTCTGTTGTCCCCTTCTCCTCCTGCCCCCAATCCCTCCCAGCATCAGGGTCTTTTCTGATGAGTCAATTCTTCACATCAGGTGGCCAAAGTATTGGAGCTTCACCTTCAGCATCAGTCCTTCCAATGAATATTCAGGACTAATTTCCTTTAGAATTCACTGGTTTGATCTTGCAATGCAAGGGACTCTCAAGAGTCTTCTCCAACACCATATTCAAAACCATCAATTCTTCAGCACTCAGCCTTCTTTATCGTCCAACTCTCACATCCATACATGACCAATGGAAAAACCTTTCTTGGCAAAGTAACGTCTCTGCTTTTTAATATGCTGTCTAGATTTGTCATAGCTTTTCTTCCAAGCAGCATCTTTTAATTTCATGGCTGCAGTCACCATCTGCAGTGATTTTGGAGCCCAGAAAAATAAAGTCTGTCACTGTTTCAGTTGTTTCCCCATCTATTTCCCATGAAGTGATGGGGCCAGATGCCATGATCTTCGTTTTTTGAATGTTGGAGCTGTAAGCCAACTTTCTCACTCTCCTCTTTCACTTTCATCAAGAGGCTCTTTAGTTCTTCACTTTCTGCCATAAGGGTGGTGTTATCTGAAGTTATTGCTATTTCTCCCAGGAATCTTCATTCCAGCTTGTGCTTCATCCAGCCCAGCGTTTCGCATGATGTACTCTGCATAATACTTTGGCCACCTCATGCGAAGAGTTGACTCACTGGAAAAGACTCTGATGCTGGGAGGGATTGAGGGCAGGAGGAGAAGGGGACGACAGAGGATGAGATGGCTGGATGGCATCACTGACTCGATGAGCGTGAGTTTGAGTGAACTCCGGGAGTTGGTGCTGGACAGGGAGGCCTGGAGTGCTGAGATTCATCGGGTCGCAAACAGTCGGACACAACTGAGCGACTGAACTGAACTGAACTGTTGTTCCATGTCTGGTTCTAACTGTTGCTTCTTGCCCTGAATACCGATTTCTCAGGAGGCAGGCAAGGTGGTCTGGTATACCCACCTCTTAAAGAATTTTTCACAGATTGTTGTGATACACACAGTAAAGGCTTTAGCATAGTCAATGAATCAGATATTTTCCTGGAATTCTCTTGCTTTTTCTACAATCAAGCGGATGTTGGCAATTTGATCTCTGGTTCCTCTGCCTTTTCTAAATCCAGCTTGAACATCTGGAAGTTGTTGGTTCACATACTGTTGAAGCCTAACTTGAATAATTTTGAGTATACTTGGCTAGTGTGTGAGATGAGTGCAATTGTACTGTAGCTTGAACATTCTTTGGCATTGCCTTTCTTTGGGATTGGAATGAAAACTGACCTTCTCCAGTCCTGCAGCCACTGCTGAGTTTTCCAAATCTGCTGGCACTTTGAGTGAAGCACTTTAACAGCATCATCTTTCAGGATTTGAAATAGCTCAGCTGGAATTCCATCACCTCCACTGGCTTTGCTCACAGTGATGCTTCCTAAGACCCACTTGGCTTTGCACTCCAGGATGTCTGGCTCTAGGTGAGCGATCACAGCATCATGGTTATCTAGGTCATTAACATTTTTTTGGTGTAGTTCTTCTGTGTATTTTTACCACCTCTTCTTAATAACTTGTGCTTTTGTTGGGTCCATACCATTTCTGTCCCTTATTGTGCCCATGTTTGCATGAAATATTCCCTTAGTATCTCCAATTTTCTTGAAGAGATCTCTAGTCTTTTCCATGCTATTGTGTTCCTTATTTCTTTGCATTGATCCCCTAGGAAGGCTTTCGTATCTCTCCTTGCTATTCTTTGGAACTCTGCATTCAGATGGATATATCTTTCCTTTTCTCCTTTGCCTTTCACTTTTCTTCTTTTCTCAGCTGTTTGTAAGGCCCTCCTCAGACAGCCATTTTGCCTTTTTGCAAAATATGTATGTTCTATTTCAACTCATTTAACACATCTAATTGAAGTATAGTTGATTTACAATGTTGTGTTAGTTTCTGCTGCACAGCAAAGTGAGTCACACACACATTCGCCCACTCTCTTTTGGCTTTCCTTCCCGTCTCGGTCACGGCAGGGCTCTGAGTAAAGTCGCCTGTGCTGCCCAGCAGGTTCCCGTTCGTTCCCTGCTCCACATGCGGCATCGCTACTGCGTGTATGTCAATTCCAACACTGTGTCTTTCTTAGAAATGGAAAAGGGAGAAAAGACAACAGTGTATATATTATATATGCACAGAGAAAACAGGCTAAGCTACCACAGTCCTTGTCTCTGAAACTGGTCATAGACGTAGTTGATAGTTGCGGCTTTTCCACGGAACTCTCTTCCCATAGTGTACACAGAACAGCTAGCACAAAGCCAGGCTGAGTCCAGAATTTCTGGACAGAAGGACCAAATAACATTAACTCTATCACTATAAATACCAAAAGCAAAATTATTCACCAATCAATTAGGAAAAGTAAAACTCTGATATGAAATTAACGTGCCCCTGGAGCGCGGTCCGAGCAGGAAGAACCCTGGCCTGCCCTGCTCTCCTCAGGAGCCCAGCAGTGCGGCCGCTCACAGACTGGAGTGACGGGGAACTGATGCCCGCGTGCCCAGCTGCTCAGTCCTGTCTAACTCTCTGCAACCCTGTGGACTGCAGCCCGCCAGGCTCCTCTGTCCATGGGTTATCCCAGCAAGAATACTGCAGTGGGTTGCCATTTCCTCCTCCAGGGGAATCTTCCCGACCCAGGGATCAAACCTGAGTCTCCTGCATTGACAGGCAGATTCTTTACCACTGAGACACCTGGGACTCCCCAGATCAGAAAACTACTCCTCCATAAACCAAATAGGACCAACACAGACACACCCATACCTGTATACACCATAGCCAAATGCCTGGATGTCAAAGACAAAGAAATCCATGAAAACCGCAAGAGGAAAATGACCCCTATCATACCCATGGGAAGGATGACACAGTTAAATAGCTGACTTCTCACAAGAGACAATGGAGGCCACAGGCAGTGAAATGACGTGCGCAAAGTGTTGAAAGAAAAATGAAACAAAAAAGAAAAAGTGTCAAAGGAAAGACAAAACCTGCCAATGAATAAATTTTATACTCAGGAATACTATCCTTCAAAAATGAAGGCTGGAGAAAAAAATGAAAATGAGATAAAGATAGTCCAAGTAAACAAAACAGGAAATTTATTGGGAAGAGATTTGTCTTATCAGAAACACTAAAGAAAGTACATCAAACTGAAAGAAAATGAAAAGAAAAAGAAAGTTCTTCGAGCTGTTCTCTCAAATCAATAGGAGTGAAGGAAAAAATTTAAGACAGAAAAAAAAAAAACCCAGACTGGAGTAACGGGGAACTTATTCAACAACTTATGAAAAGACTTATCTACCAAGATCAGTGGGGTTTATCCCAAGAATGCAAAGTTGGTTTAGCATCTAAAATTCAATTAATGTAATACACTATATTAATAGAAAAGAGGATAAAATCCACAAGATTGTTACAATAGCTGCAGAAAAAGCATTTTACTAAATTTAACACACATTAATGGCACCCCACTCCAGTACTCTTGCCTGGAAAATCCCATGGGAGGAGGAGCCTGGTGGGCTGCAGTCCATGGGGTCAGTAAGAGTCGGACACGACTGAGAGAATTCACTTTCACTTTTCACTTTCATGCATTGGAGAAGGAAATGGCAACCCACTCCAGTGTTCTTGCATGGAGAATCCCAGGGACAGGGAAGTCTGGTGGGCTGCTGTCTATGGGGTTGCACAGAGTCAGACACGACTGAAGTGACTTAGCAGCACCAGCATGATAAATACTCTCAACAAACTAGGACCAGATGGGAAATTCATCAACTTCATTAAAGGAAAAAATCTATAGCTAACATCAAACTTAATGGTTAAAGATGTTATGCTTTTTAAAGACTGGAAAAGAGCCAAGGATGTCTGCACTCACCACCTTGGTTCTGCACTGTAGGATTCTGCATGCAAGCAGCTTGGAAGTCGCCAATCTCTGCTGAGAAGTAAAGGGCTGAAGAAACTGAAAAATTAGCAGCTCTTCTCGGGTCTGTAAGAGAAGGGAGGACACAGCCATCCACTCTTCCCAAGGTAGGAGAGACAGGCAGGTGAATACAAGTCGTCACAGTCTGCAAACATTCATGAGAGAAACTGACTTGAAACTCTGTCTGGGGAGGTGGGACTGAACTGTAATTAATGAACTTCTGGAGGCTCACCATAGACAGGTCTGAGAGTTAAAAACACCACAGGGACTCAGTCCTAAGGGAGTCCATATGGTACTATGAGATTTATCCCTGGAGCTTGACCAGGTTCCCAAGTAATATCGCAGCAAAGTCCCCTCAAGCTTTCTGCCGGGGGAGGGAAGGAACCATTCCCAACGTCCTGAGCACTGTTTTTCCTAACAAGGCTGCCTTTAAGGAAATCTTGTTAGCCAGAGCCTGACTTGCTGGGGTGTTACCAGAGCCTAAGTGACCTGGGAAAGGGAAATGTCCAGCTCCAGCCTCCCCTGGACATCCTGCCCCAACCAAGAGGGGATATAAAGCGGAGAAGCACTTGTGAAGTTCCCATCCAGAGGCACAGACTCAGTAAGAGCCTGGGGCCTCATCCCAAGATGGATGGAGGCTGGGCTCTGGTCCCAGGGAAGAAGGCTTCCCCTCCCCAACCCCTCACCGGACATCACGAAGGCTTGTTTTCAGCAGGTCTTTTCACCCAGTACACCAGGTCTGGCTGTCACAAAATAATTCCAAGGCAAATCACACAATTAAATGGCAAAGGACACAATGTGAAGAGACGAAGCACGGTTCAGAACCAGGCATGGCAGAGCGATTCGAGTTATCAGACTAGCCATGATTGTTACAGGAAAAGGATGCAAGTAAAATTAACAAAGGGAAAAGGCTCACGAGGCCAAGCCTGCGGAAGACCGTGTGCCGGCTTCCAGGGTCCTCCTGGACTTACACTGGAGAAGCATAATTGTCCCAGGGCGTCATGGCAAAGGGTGTGAGACGTTGCTAACCAGGGAAGCTCATTAGAAACTCAGCACCCACAGTTTTAGCAGGAGCTTATATTTGTTTGCTAAGGCTGCTGTAACAGACACAAACCTGGAGAGCTGAACAACAGAAATCCGTTATCTCACAGTGTCGGAGGCCAGGAGTCTGAAATCAAGGTGTCGGCAGGCTTGGTTCCTTCTGGAGGCTTTGAGGGACAAACCATTCCCCACCTCTGCTAACTTCCGGGTGCTGCCAGCAATGCACGTAGGCTTATCACTGCAGCCCCCATCTCTGTCTCTCTACACACTTATTTGTGGCTGCCCATTCATTGCTGCCTGTGGGCTTCTTCAGTTGCGTGAGCAGGTGCTGCTCTTCCTGGTGGTCCAGGGGTTGGGAATCTCGCTGTGCTCCACAAGAGCAGAGCTGCCCCCACTGGCCACAATGAGAGAAAAATCCTGTGCACAGCAACGAACACACAAGGCAGCCAAAAAAACAATGGAAAAGAATTTAAATTTAAAAAGTAATAAAAAGGCTGACTATATCAAATGCTGGCAAGGATGTGGAAAAACTGGAACCTTCATACATTTCCAGTGGTAAAATCAGATGGTAAAGCCTCTTTGGAAAATAGTTTGACAGTTTCTTATAAACTGAACATACAGCCCAGAAAAGGGAGACAAGGAGGAGCTGTGATAATGTGATAACTGGAGTCCACTGGAGGAGCTTGGAGGCTTCCCAAAGGTTCCCAAATGTGACAGTCTTTGATTGGCTTGGATGTCCTTGGGTGGAGGGAAGTTTTCTGCTTCCTGTTAGAGAAAAAGTAGAGACACCTGTCTTAATGTTTCTTGTAACTGATGGTGAACCGTGAGCATGAGAACGCTCCCAACCAGAGCGTTCTGGCTATCCTGGCTCCAACCTCAACTGAAATCTCTCTAAACAACTCCACTGAGAGTGGATTATGAAAATGTCGTGTATCCAATGAACTACTAGTCATAAAAGGGAACAAATTACTGATATTCACAACAACATGAATGAACTTCAGAAATACTATGCAAAGTTATGACCAACCTAGACAGCATATTAAAAAGCAGAGACATTACTTTGCCAACAAAGGTCCATCTACTCAAGGCTATGGTTTTTCCAGTGGTCATGTATGGATGTGAGAGTTGGACTATAGAGAAAGCTGAGCACTGAAGAACTGATGCTTTTGAACTGTGGTGTTGGAGAAGCCTCTTGAGAATCCCTTGGACTGCAAGGAGATCCAACCAGTCCATCCTAAGGGAGATCAGTCCTGGGTGTTCATTGGAAGGACTGATGTTGACACTGAAACTCCAATACCTTGGCCACCTGATGTGAAGAGCTGACTCGTTTGAAAAGACCTGGTGCTGGGAAAGATTGAGGGCAGGAGGAGAAGGGGACAACAGAGGATGAGATGGTTGGATGGCATCACCGACTCAATGGGCATGAGTTTGGGTAAACTCTGGGAGTTGGTAATGGACAGGGAGGCCTGGTGTGCTTCGGTCCATGGGGTCTCAAAGAGTCGAGTGAGTGACTGAACTGACTGAACTGAACTGAAGTGTAAGAAACCAAACAGAAAGGCTGCATACTGTATGTGGTGGTTTTCCTGCGTGCCTGCTAAGTCGCTTCAGTCCTGTCTGACTCTTTGCGACTCTATGGACCGTAGCCCACCAGGTTCCTCTGTCCATAGGATTCTCCAGGCAAGAATACAGGGATGGGTTGCCATGCCCTTCTCCAGGGGCTCTTCCCGATCCAGGGATCAAACCCAAGTCTCATGTCTCCTGTGTTGGCAGTTGGGTTTTTTTGTTTACCAAAGGAGAAGGCAATGGCACCCCACTCCAGGACTCTTGCCTGGAAAATCCCACGGACGGAGGATTCTGGTAGGCTGCAGTCCACGGGGTCGTGAAGAGTTGGACACGACTGAGCGACTTCACTTTCACTTTTCACTTTCATGCATTGGAGAAGGAAATGGCAACCCACTCCAGTGTTCTTGCCTAGAGAATCCCAGAGATGGTGGAGCCTGGTGGGCTGCTGTCTATGGGGTCACACAGAGTCGGATAAGACTGAAGCGACTTAGCAGCAGCAACAGCACCAGCTGGGAAGCTATAGGGCTGTTGCAACAAATTACGACAAATTTAGTGGCTTGAAACAATGCACATGTACAGTTCTGGAAGTCAGAAATCTGAATTGCATCTTCTGGGGCTTAAATCAAGGTGTCAGCAGAACTGCATTCCTTCTGGGGGCTTGAGGGGGAGAATCATTCCCTCGCCTGGTCCTAGCTTCTGGGGGCTGCCTGCATTCCTTGATTCTTGGTCCCTTCCTGCATCTTCAAAGCCAGCAGTGTGGCAACTCCCAGGTTTTGGTTCCCTAATCACGTTTCCTTCCTGGCTCATTCTGGCCCATGGGCTCCAGGCAGAGTCACTTGTTCTTGTTGTTGTCTAGTCTCTAAGCTGTGTCCAAGTCATGTGCAACCCCATGGACTCCAGCCTGCCATGGCTCCTCTATCTACAGAATTTCCCAGGCAAGAATGCTGGAGTGGGTTATCATTTCCTTCTCCAGGGGATCTTCCTGATCACTTGTTCAGTTCAGTTCAGTCGCTCAGTTGTGTCTGACTCTTTGCGACCCCATGAATCGCAGCACACAAGGCCTCCCTGTCCATCTCCAACTCCCGGAGTTTACTGAGACTCGCTTCCATCGAGTCAGTGATGCCATCCAGCCATGTCAGCCTCTGTCGTCCCCTTCTCCTCCTGCCCCCAATCCCTCCCAGCATCAAAGTCTTTTCCAATGAGTCAACTCTTCACATGAGGTGGCCAAAGTACTGGAGCTTCAGCTTTAGCATCATTCCTTCCAAAGAAATCCCAGGGCTGATCTCCTTCAGAATGGACTGGTTGGATCTCCTTGCAGTCCAAGGGACTCTCAAGAGTCTTCTCCAACACCACAGTTCAAAAGCACCAATTCTTCGGCGCTCAGCCTTCTTCACAGTCCAACTCTCACATCCATACATGACCACAGGAAAAACCATAGCCTTGACTAGATGGACCTTAGTCGGCAAAGTAATGTCTCTGCTTTTGAATATGCTATCTAGGTTGGTCATAACTTTTCTTCCAAGGAGTAAGTGTCTTTTAGTTTCATGGCTGCAGTCACCATCTGCAGTGATTTTGGAGCCCAAAAAAATAAAGTGTGACACTGTTTCTACTGTTTCCCCATCTATTTCCTACGGAGTGATGGGACCGGATGCCATGATCTTTGTTTTCTGAATGTTGAGCTTTAAGCCAACTTTTTCACTCTCCTCTTTCACTTTCATCAAGAGGCTTTTTAGCTCCTCTTCACTCTCTGCCATAAGGGTGGTGGTGTCATCTGCATATCTGAGGTTATTGATATTTCTCTCGGCAATCTTGATTCCAGCTTGTATTTCTTCCAGTCCAGCGTTTCTCATGATGTACTCTGCATAGAAGTTAAATAAGCAGGGTGACAATATACAGCCTTGATGTACTCCTTTTCCTATTTGGAACCAGTCTGTTGTTCCATGTCCAGTTCTAACTGTTGCTTCCTGACCTGCATACAGATTTCTCAAGAGGCAGGTCAGGTGGTCTGGTATTCCCATCTCTTTCAGAATTTTCCACAGTTTACTGTGATCCACACAGTCAAAGGCTTTGGCATAGTCAATAAAGCTGAAATAGATGTTTTTCTGGAACTCTCTTGCTTTTTCCATGATCCAGCGGATGTTGGCAATTTGATCTCTGGTTCCTCTGCCTTTTCTAAAACCAGCTTGAACATCTGGAATTTCATGGTTCACATACGGCTGAAGCCTGGCTTGGAGAATTTTGAGCATTACTTTACTAGCATGTGAGATGAGTGCAATTGTGCGGTAGTTTGAGCATTCTTTGGCATTGCCTTTCTTTGGGATGGAATGAAAACTGACCTTTTCCAGTCCTGTGGCCACTGCTGAGTTTTCCAAATTTGCTGGCATATTGAGTGCAGCACTTTCACAGCATCATCTTTCAGGATTTGAAAGAGCTCAACTGGAATTCCATCACCTCCACTAGCTTTGTTCGTAGTGATATTTTCTAAAGCCCCCTTGACTTCACATTCCAGGATGTCTGGCTCTAGATGAGTGATCACACCATCGTGATTATCTGGGTCATGAAGATCTTTTTTGTACAGTTCTTCTGTGTATTCTTGCCATCTCTTCTTAATATCTTCTGCTTCTGTTAGGTCCATACCATATCTGTCCTTTATCGAGCCCATCTTTGCATCAAATATTCCTTTGGTATCTCTAATTTTCTTGAAGAGATAGGCCAAGGCAATTAATAGCTAGCAGGTCTCCACTAATCTCTTTTCCACTGCCAGTGTCATAAGAGGTCATGTGTTCCAGAGGTAAGTCAAGAAAAGCCACCTGACTCTCCCATCGGTGTATGAACAGTGAAAAATCTACTGAAGACTTGGGAGTTGTTACTCCGACCTAGTCTATCCTAGGCTAAGTGCGGAGCTTTCCTTAAAAAATAAATAAATAAATAAATAAATAATATATAGCGTGTCAGTTAAATTATTGTCTCAGCTCTAAACTCACCCTTCCATGATCCTGTGTGTGATGGGGGTGGGGGAATGAGACTCTGGGGCCACATTTTCAGGGACAAGGGATGGTGATGCCGTAGAGGAAGAGGGGGCTTGCCATCTGCCCCCAGCCACACTTCCCCATCGCAGCCGAAAATAAAACGGCACTGCTGGCTGGAGTTATGCGTTTTACACAGAGTTCGGTTTGGACAGACGGGTCTGAGACAGTATGCAAGGCTGTCGAACAGGGGCCCAGAAATATCTGGAAGAGCGGTGGACCCAAGAGGCGAGGAGGGCACTTGCGGGGGTCTCCCAGAACCGGCTATCTGGGCTAAAGAAAGCAAAAGTGCCCCAGAGGTCACACACGGATCCTCGCAAATCTGCACAGCAGGAGGCGACCATGGGGACAAAACTCAAGGGAGATCAGAACAGCTGGTAGAGTGGAAGGTCGGTAACGACGAAACCCGGCCGGGAAGGGCGCTCTCCCGGCTCAACCAGGCGGGGACACGGCGCGCCCCCCGGAGCCGCGCCCCCCGGAGCCACGCCCCCCGGAGCCGCGCCCCCGGAGCCACGCCTCCCGGAGCCACGCCCCCGCCCTGGCTCGGCTTCCCCGATGACTCCTCCCACCGGAAGTCCCTCCTCCAGGCTTGGGCTGCTCTGGCCCGCGCGGGCGCGTCTCGCTGGTCGTCTTGGAGCCTCTCCTCCGCACGGCGCTCCTCCAGCCGCCAGGGGCGCGCGAGATCGCGCCTGGGCCGTTCAAGCCCGCGACGGCCGCTCGACTGCTCCGCCGCGCCGTGCGGACGCCACGGGGCTGCTGCCGCTGGTCGGTTCCCTCGGCAACGCCTCGGGCCGTTTCCCGGGCAACGCTGGGCGGTGCCGATAGCCGCGGCTATGGACCTGGGGGCCGGGGCCGGCGCCGAGCCGCAGCGGGCTCGCGGCCGCCTCGGCGCGCCATCGTCCGGGATGCGGGCCCCGGGGACGCCCTGGGCACGCTTCTCGGCCTGGCTGGAGTGCGTGTGCGTGGTCACCTTCGACCTGGAGCTGGGCCAGGCGCTGGAGGTGAGGGGGCCGCGCGGGCCGGGCCGGGGCGGCCGCGGAGGGCGGGTCCTGCGCTGTCGCTGGAGGCCGATGCGGCTCAGGCGTTGCCGAGGGGCCTGGGAATCCCACTCCCCATGAGATACCCTCCGGTTCTTCCCCCTGTGGAACCCTGAACTGGTCCCCTCCTGAAACACGCCCCCCAAGCAGAGGGGAATATGTGAAGTTGCCAAGACCTCCCATCGGGATGGAGGAGAGGGGAGCCCTGCACTTCTGATCTCCAAAGTGGCACACTTGATTCCTCCCCAGGAAAAGCCTGTCTCCCCCACCGCCCCCGCCCCCGCCTTTTCCACACTATGAC
>SJXQ01010729.1:30603-47615 GCA_006408695.1 Aepyceros melampus
TTGTGATGAGGGTGTTCTTTATGTGTCTTCTCCCAACACCATGCGCACCTATGTCATTTTTAAAAAAGTTAAAATTGATAATTGTTAATAATAATTGTAAAATGTTTTGAAGATGAAAATAAGAAAGCCACTTATACAGTCAAACTTACCTAATAGGACTAGTGTTTTCCTTTTGAATGCTGGCAGTTTTACTACTTCTTCATATGTAACAAGATCTAATTGATCAAACACTAAAATGCAAAGATTTAGAAGGAATATAAATTTACAGAAGGAATAGTTCATGTATATAAATTATAATTTTACTGGCAAAACCAAAATTATAGTAAATCCATGTCTTAAGAAATATGAATCCAACTTATGATTTATAGCTCATGTGTAATTTAAGTCATATAACCTTTTGGGAGAAGATTTCACTTTTACGCCCATGAAAATGCACTTTAGAACCAGAGGCATCCAAAGACATGTTGGGCACATGCATATAAGTCCAATTGTAAAAGATACTGCATATCTTTTCATGCAGTATCCAACAAATCATATGAGTTCATTCAAAACCACATGCTATTCATATTTTTGCAATTTTAAAAAATCAGCAATACTAAAAAGAAAAAGTCTCCAGACAGTGACCAACATGAATATAGCATGAATGCAACTAGAGTTAACCAAGAAAGAGACCAGCTAGATTATTTCTAGGGATGGATGAGAGATGCATGGACAGCTGGTCTTTGACGGTTCTTTCTTTCAGCAGAGTTGCTGAAGGTAGCATGCTAGATTCTGTCAAAGTCAAGTTCTGTAAGTATGATTTCACAAACTTTGGAAATGAGCATCTCACAGGTTTTATTGTAACTCAGCTAGCTATCCATTCAATGGAAAGTCTTGGGTGTGTAAGTAGGGGAATATGCTCCACTGGACCCCTAACTTTGTCAGCCTGTGTATGGTAAGTTGGGATGGATAGAACTGGAAGAAGCATGAAGCAGTCTGAACTGAGAAGAAAAGCTTTAAAAATAGTTTTTTGAAACCTGATTTTAATAAAACTATTACAAAAACTTTCCCAAGAGGATGACTGTTCCTGTTGAAGTTTAAGGTAGTCCGATTCTCACACACATTTGAAAATTCTCACAAGAAGGTTAAAATCATGTATCTGTGTTTCTGTAATATTTTTTTCTATGTGGTATTACCCAAATGTTGTCAGGCACACACTAAAATTTCTTTTTTTTTTTTTTTTCAAGAATATTGAATAAGGTCTGGATTTTAGAAGGGTTGCAATAAATTCCATGAAACTGATTCCATGGTGTAATAGAGGAATCTACAATGCTTCAGTCAATCATTAAGAGAAGCATCTACTCCCTGAAACAAAATGGCCAAATGCTTTGGAATATCAGCTCAGTCCTTAACATTTATGATTTTCCCAGTAGCAAAGAACCTTAAAATGCAAAATAGGATACTCTGGAATGCAATAGGTCAGAAACAAACAAACAGAAGTATCATTCCCAAAATATTAAAAAAGAGAAATACAATATGTTAAAAATAAGGGTTAGTGCATGTTAATGGGTATTTGTGCATTTGTTTTCTTTTGATAACCTGATTGCATAAAGGTTGACTAAAAGACTTTAAAGCATATTTCTCTAGCAACAGCTAAAAACCACAAAATGCTTTCTGTGTTTAGAATGGCAGATTCACAAAATCGAAATGAACAGGAGGTTCTCTGCATGGCAGAGTTAGCTAGTCATGCTACAGTGGTAATGGTGACGAAGAGTTGCAAAAATAAAAGCAGGAGAGCAGACGGCATTGCTCTTTATACCTATTGCCCTCTGAGTGCTATGTCCATCAAGAAAAGTATGCTTATAAAAGAGGTCCATCAACAAGCTGATATATTTTAGTATCTAGAAATAATCAAGCATCTCACAAAAGAGCAAGATGTTGACACATATTTTTCTGAATGGTATATACATCTCTTTCCCTCTATAGATTCTATTCAATCTTACTGAATTAAGTCATCTTTTTTCAACCACATAAGAATGAGTTAGATATTATCAACACGACAAACAATGAACAGATATGTTACACATCAATATCTTAACCATAAATGAGTAGCATGAAGAGGTTACTCTGGTCTAAATGAAATCATCACATGGCCACAGGATGGAGAAACAATAAAAGAGGATAGTTTCAAATATGACATACAAGGAATATAAGGAGAACACTTAGAGACTGAACTTTTAAAGGTTTTAAGTTGTTTGCTGATTAAAAGAAAGGGACGTGATGAGAGGAAATCGTCAAAAACAAAGAGGCACAGTCACTCAACAGGTTACTTACATGCACAGAGGCCATTGGGAGTAAGACAGCATGAAAAATGCACAGGGGTCATTGAAACATGGCTTTTAATATATTAGTAAAAGAAAAGTATAATATGTACAAAAGAAACTTTACCATGCAATATTCTAAACACAAGGCCAATAAATCACATTAAGAAACAAACTCATTTTAATAAAAAATCCAACAATACCCTTATATATAAGTCAGTGGGTTTTATATACTAGCAAATGCATACAAATTGTGTCTGGAAATCATGACAAGAAACCTTTTTCAGGGAGTGTCGGTGGCCTTTTGTTTTTCATTTTGTGTCTTTTCTAATCACGTGTACTTATTACTTTTACTATTAAAAAAACTGTCAACAGGGCCACTTTCAGTTGTCTTTAGAGTTCTCGGTATTAAGGAAAACAAAAGTAATCGCTTTTTAAATTCAACAGTACTAATTTGTGGTATTAAGCATAATTTAAACACACCTATGAATGGTATTGTAGAAATCCTCTCTCTATAGAATTTGTTCATATTTGTGTATATAAATGGGGTTTCTCAGGATATTTAAATACCACTGCTCAGGGCTTTAACATTAAAAAAATGAATTAATGAAGACTTTAAGAAAAAAGTTTGTATTAATAACTTGACCTAAAACTGCTTTTGGAAGTCCTATGGCTGAGGAATCTCAGTGCCTCAAAGAGTATAGTTCTTCTAGAAGCACGACAATGCTTTTTGTGTCAAATTTGTGACAAAATTTTTTTTATGTGTACAGAAAATGTATTTGCTGTAAAACTCAAACATGATCAAATCTATTCCCAAGGCTTCAGAAATACAGTTTGGCACATCGTCCTGACTTCTCTGTAAGCGATTCAACATTCAAGACACCTGTAAGTATTTAGGTAATTATTCTCCAGTAGAATCCTTTTCCATAAAAAAAAACTTGTCTCAGTAGGAAAAGCCACATAGTATCTTCAATACTAAACCTCCACTTAGGTGAGAAATTTCACACGGGTAACACTGGGCTGAGTGCACACACAAATGCCTGCAGTGGCCAGGCAGCTAATTTGTTTGAGTGAATGGGCCGCATGCAAGCATGGAGCCATGGAGACGATGGATCCTATAGAATGAGTGTGCATCCAAGAGGGACCTCAACAGCCTCGAGCTGCTAAGGGAGGAAGTGGGCCCCATGTTACCACACTTCGTTCCTTCAAGGAAAGGTAGAAACCCAGATTTTATGTTAAATATTTGATTTTCGGATTATTTTAAACACTAGGTGTGAATGGAAAAAACAGTATTTGTTTATGGGTCACATTCAGCTGATAGACTCCCACTATACAAAGTGAGAAGTAGGCAACAGTTTGAACAGAACTATGCTTTAACTAGACATGTGGAATTTCCAGGTAACAGAAATGGAAATAATTCTAGTATTTTATCATTTCCATCAGTTCTAGTTCTTAATAAAGTTCTCATCTTTCATTTTTACTACAAATATAAACAACTTCAGAATATAATGATGAGGTTTGGATCCTGCTATCAATAGTTGCAGAATTCTCAAAGAAAGGAAAGAAAATATGGTCCTTATTTTTTAAAAATTATTTTTCAATGTATAAAAATCAGTTGCATTTCTTTTTAATTGAAGTATAGCTGACTAACAATGTTTTAGTTTCAGGTGTATAGTAAACTGATTCAGTTTATATATATATTCTTTTTTAGATTCTTTCCCCTTATAGGTTATTACAAAATCTTGAGTTCCCCGTGCTACACAGTAGGTCCTTGTTGGTTACCTATTTATATGTAGTAGCATGTATATGTTAATCCCAATGGCCCTTATTTTACTTTACTGAGGACTACGGGAAGATCCCCTACTGTATTTTACAATCAACTCTTGAATAAAACAGAAAACCCCTTTCAGAAATATAGTTTGATTTGTGGCCTATGAACCCATTTGTCTAGTTCTTGGTATTTAAAAATATGATATTTCAAAGTAATCAAAGCATTTGCTTTCCCATTGGAGGTCAACAGTATGTGTTTCTCTCTTTTAGAGCAATTCTTTATGTCAACAACACCACGTATTAGGGTAAACTTTCATCATAGCTAAAAGCAGAACAGCTGATAAAATACTTGACTTTCCTTCCTGACAGTTTCGTCTCTTATAAAGTCAAGGTAATAAGCAAATGGTTCTTCTGGTCTTTAACAAAAGGCAAGAGTTGGTTTGTGATGGGGAAGAAAGCTGAAGTGGCAGAAAGGACTTGATGAGGAAGACCACTGCTTAGGAAGATGCTATAGGTAACAAAAAATGGTGGTGGTCTTTGCTACTCCTCTTAACTTCTCTTAATTTTAAGTTTACAAGATCTTAGATACATCCATGGTTTTGGATAGGAGAGTTGTGTTAAAAGACGACAGAGAAAAAGCAATCCTATTCCATCTCTATGAGGCTCCTACCTTCTCTATCAGGGGTGATAAAGCCTTCAATATAATGGGCAACATTTACCAGAGCTAAACCCTCAGATAAGGGACAGAGACTGAGTACTTGGCTTCATTAAATGATACCCATTTGTCAGGCCCAGTGATGAAATAACCTGAGATCCACTGAACTTTAGAATTGGCAAAGATATCCTTGAGTGACTAAAACCCAATTTCCTCATTTTGAGGCCCACAGGAGTCAAATGATTTGCTTGAGTTGAATGGTTACTCAGGTGTGCTAACTCCTGGTCCTAGCCCAGGCTGGCTATTAAGCTTACAGGTGTGTTTGCAGGCTCACCAAGTACCACCTATGATGAATCAGAGAGAACGGGAACAATGGAAGATCAGTGTGCCCTGGTGGTTAAAGAATGGAAAAAGTGGTTGACCACCAGATGGGATACTGGTTCTCTGGTAAAATTCTTAAGTGAACTATTCAATGGATTCTTTGTCAGAATTTAGAGATTCTAGTTTTTCAGCTGACTTCTTATTTTTCTTCAGAGTTGAATTAAAGAGTACTGGCAAACTGAATACTCATGTCTACATGCCCTCTATCAGTACAGTACAAAAAAAAGCTAAGGATGGATTAACAGCCTCTTGGCCATTTCTTTGCCTTTCTAGGTTTAAATTAATTTTAATGCCATCTATGTAAAAATTACAAGGTGCTACATATATATGTAATATCAACAGACCTTTTGAACCTGTTAGAAGCTGATGGAAATCAAGGTGATTATGGAGACTTGGCAATAACCACTGACATTTTGTGTTAAACAACATTCTGCTGATACTACAGTGAATTTCTTCACATAGTATTACTCAAGCATTTACAATTAGTTTTAACTACTTATATGTAACTAATCTACTTTAAATATTTCTTCCCTTTATAAAACAAAAATGCCATTATTAGACTAGTTTTCTATAGTGGTGCTTAATCAGAGATGATCCATTTTATTGGAATAAAAATATCATGATGGGAAAGATTCCTTATTTAACTGAACCATTTAAAATCAAGCCATGTGGTCACTCAAATTCATTCCACATTAAACAGTACTTCAAAGTGTTTACTTTTACTCTCAGATCAAGAAATGAATCACTCAGAGTTTCAAAATATTTTTTCCTGGTAAATGCTAATAAAACATTCTACAGAGGGAAAAGCATTTCATATTTGTCAGAAATATTATACCATCAAATTGGGTATGCATGATTGCATTCACTTGATTTTTTTTTCTTTTGCCATATATTTGATGTTAGAGTTATTTCTGAAACCTTGGGAACTAGCCTAATGCCCATGTTGGGGTTTGCAATTCCTCAGAAAAAGTTCCTTATAAAAAGTCATATTAAGAAGGTATGAAAAGTAAGTAAATCCCACTCTATTCATCATGCAGTTTCTTTAACTTAAGTTACATCCTGTGAGTCTTCTGGGAATTTTACTGCAAGGACAGAGCATGGCTTTTTTGTATTCATTTCAGTTCTTAGCAAATGAGTGACTATTTTGACTTAAGTTGAATGCAAGCTTCAAAACAGACAAATATACCATGAAGGGCAGGCCAAGATAACGTTCTTGGTCTTTTAGGAGCCAGGAAGTACTGTGAAGGAAGACTAGTGACAGGAACTAATGCCATTTGTGCTCTTTCAAATCAAACACAGCTCTGTGAAGAGTGCACATTTGCCCTTAGGAATGTGTCACAGGGCTATATCTTAGGGCCAGAGAGGAGCCAGGGGTGAGGGTATTTGCTCAAAACCAATCTCAGCAAGAGGCAAGAATCCTGGAGCCCTCAATCTCTCATTTCTCAGGGCAGGACTTTATGTACTGGGTTCTCTGAGTTCCAGAGAGTTCTGTTTCCAAATAGCATTTTCTTCCTATAAAGTAGAGCTCTGTAAAATATTTGGCAAATATAAAGTAGCATAATAATTGAAGGGAGGGGTTTCTTAAAAGTTTTGTAAGTTGATGAAAGATCTCATGTGGTGACATTTTTGGATAGAGAACTCTGAAGACGGAATTGAGGTGTGACAACTACTTTGGTCTTTGAGATGTTTAACCCGTCTTAGTAAGTCGTACTTTTCCCTACCTGCATTGTGCTTTGCCAAATATTTATCTTTGTACTGCTTCTTTTTCTTGCCAAACCAAGTGCAGCTGGCCTGCTGCTCCTGTTTGGTCTTCTCCATGGCAATGCAAGCGACTCGCCTAGCACACAAAGAAAGGGGAAAAAAAAACCCACAAATGTATAGTTTTATGCTGATAAGAGAGAAAAATCAGTCATCTGAAGAATGAATTGCATAAACAAACTCCTCAGAAATGCTTCAAATTATTCAGTAAAGGTTTGTTCCTTGAAAATTTCCTATAAATATTTTTTTAAAAATGCAAGTTTCTAACAAAATAGCATTCTATCACTTGACATATACATGTAACATGACACAGATGAGAAGTAAACATATAGTCATGAAATACAGTGCAATGAGTGTGGGATTTTGAGTTGAGACAAGTCTGATTTGAATCCTGGCTCTCTCAATTATTAGCTTTTATCAATTTAGTGTTAGGTACTTTTCTGGAAAATTTATATATATTCATTTAATCTTTCTAGCAACATGTGAAATTATGTCTGTTTTACAGATGAGGGGATCAAAGGACTGAGAGGTTAATTAATTTGCCTCGTGTGTGTGCTCAGTTGTGTCCAACTCTTTGCAACCCCATGGGCTCCTCTGTTCGTGGGATTCTCCAGGTAAGAATACTGCACTGGGTTGCCATTTTCCTACTTTAGGGGATCTTCCTGACCCAAGGGATTGAACCCACATCTCTTGTGTTTCCTGCATTGTCAGGCAGATTCTTTACCACTGCACCACCTGGGAAGCCCCTAATTTGTCCCAATCAAACAGCTAAATAAGTGGGAGAATGAGGACAGTTTGGCACCAGAGCCCATGCTCTTAGGTGTTACTTTGTTTTGGTTAAGTTCCTTAATCTAGAATCCAAGAAATGTTTAAAAAATGCAGGTTTCTAACAAAATAATGTTATCACTTGGACATTTACATATAACTGATGACACAGAAGAGACTATATATGTTTATATAGTCATGAAATACAGTGCAGTGAGTGTGGGATTTTGAGTTGAGACAAGTCTGATTTGAATCCTTGCTCTCTCAATTATTAGCTTTTATCAATTTAGTGTTAGGAGTTTTTCTAGGAAATTTACATATATTAATTCAGTTAATCTTTCTATCTCTTGGATAACTGTTGGAAACAACTTTAACAAAAAATGTAAATAATATCTCTATCACAGTAGCAGGCACAGTAGTTGCCTAATAAATGGTACTACTATTACAACATGGAGATTCTAGGTAGGGAAAAAAACTATGATTGAATTCAGTTAGGATTATATTCAGAAAAATCATAATTTTGTTCTACATGATTACAGTATTCCAAACTGGTAACATATGCATGCTGCTGAGTCGCTTCAGTCGTGTCCGACTCTGTGAGACCCCATAGACGGCAGCCCACCAGGCTCCCCCGTCCCTGGGATTCTCCAGGCAAGAACACTGGAGTGGGTTGCCATTTCCTTCTCCAATGCATGAAAGTGAAAAGTGAAAGGGAAGTTGCTCAGTCATGTCTGACTGAAGCGACCCCCGGGACTGCAGCCTATGAGCCTCCTCTGTCCATGGGATTTTCCAGGCAGGAGTATTGGAGTGGGGTGCCATTGCCTTCTCCAGCATATGCATAAATGTTAATAAGTTGCTCTCTTAGGTTCAGTCTAAGCCAGTACTTATCTTTCAGGATATTGTCACAGAAGGTTTTGCTTACTTAATGACTTTGCTTGTGGGTCAACGTGGGGGTCCCTGAGTGAACCACGTATAAGGAGAATTCAAAAACACTATCAGAATGCCATACAATGCCATTGAAATGATGAGTTGTTTTCTAATGAAGTTGTACTGACTTGTTATTCTCCCACTAGCAGTGTAGAGTTCCTATTGTTCCACTTCCATGTCAATACTTGGTATTATCAGTCTGTAATTTTAGCCATCATGGTGGATAAGCAGTGAAATAACACTGTTTTTGTATTTCATTGATCATTAATGAGATCAAGCACCTTTTCATATGTTTATTGGCTATTGGATTTCTTCTTTTGCAAAGACTACTTTCTTAGCCAGTTGTCTTTTCCTCATTGATTTGTAGGAAGTCTTTATATGGCCTGAATATTATACTTTTGTTAGTTATATATGATGCAGGTATCTTCTTCCACTCTGTGGCTTGCCTTTCTAATCTTTTTATAGTATTTGATAAAGACAACTTATTAGTTTTTAGTCAAATCTAGCAATGTTTTCATTTATGGGAAATATTTTTGATATCTTTTTAAGGAAATCCTTCCTTGTCCCTAAAGATATTCTCCAGTATTACCTTCTCAAGAGTTTATAATTTTGTCTTTCATGTTTTGGCTTTTAATACACCAGGCTGGTTTTTGTATATGGTATGAAGTTAGGGGTCAATTTCTCTCATTTCCTGCCCTCCCTCCATGGATACCCAATCATCCCAGCATAACTTATGGAAAAGTCTATTCATTCCTCACTAGTGACTATGTATGAGAGTGTTTAGGGGGTCTCTTCAGTTGGCCTATTTGACTCTAAGCCCATACCTTATTATCTTAACTACCAAAGCTTTATAGTAAGTCTTGGTATCATTGAGGCAAGTCCTCTCTCTCTATTCTTCTAGAAGAGCATCTTGACTATTTCCAGTTCTGTGCATTTCCATGAAAACTTTAAAATTAGCTTGTCAATTTCCAAATGGTTGGGAAAGAATTGAATCTATAAATCAATTTGGGAGGAATAGATATCTTTGCAATATTAAGTCTTCTAGTCCCTAAATATAGTATGTCTATTCATTTATTTAGGTCTTCTTTAATGTCTCAATAAGTTTTATAATTTATCCTCTAAATGTCTTGAATAACTTTATTAGATTTGTTCCTAGGTTGTTGATTTAAAAAGATTTTATAAATGGTTTTAAAAAATTTGTAATATTAAAAAATTCAAACATATACAATAATACTGTGTAACAAACCTCAAATACTTACAACTCAGCTTCAACATTTATTAACTCACAGGTTATTTTGTGTTATTTACAACTTATCCACCCTAAGATTAGCCTTCCCAGGTGGTGCAGTGGTAAACAATCCGCCTGCCAATGCAGGAGACACTGGTTTGATCCCTGGGTTGGGAAGATCCCCTGGAGAAGGAAATGACAACCCACTCCAGGATTCTTGCCTGTAAAATCTCATGGACAGAGGAGCCTGGTGGGCTACAGTGCATGGGGCCACAAAGAGTTGGACATGACTCAGCGATTGACCGTGCACCCTAAGATTATTTTGAAAAAAAAAAAAAAAAATCCAACTTTGTATTATTTCCTCCTTAAATATTCTTAAATTCCCTTTAAACCTATAGGTTTCCCCTTCTCCCCCTCCCCCTTTTCTGCTTGCAATTATTTGTTGCAGAAACTGGTTGTCTGTCCTATAGTTTCTAATTTCACCCCTGTGGTGTCTTTAGTAAGTCTCTCTGTCTTTTGTATTTCTTGTAAACAACTAATTAGATCTAGAGGTCTAATCAAACTTGAGCTTTATTTTTCTTTTGCAAGTGTACTTTATAGTATTATGGTGTGATACAGGGTATTTAAAAAAATTATTTTCTATTTTTTTTTACTAATAGAAATATAATTGATTTTGTACACTGCTTTTTATATCAGCCATCTTGCTAAACTCTCATATTAATCGTAATTGTTTATATATATATATTAATAGATTTCTTTGAATTTCTACACAGAATCCTATCACCTGTAATTTTTTTTCCTTTCCAATTATGTTTGCTATAGGTTTATTGTAGATGCTCTCAATCAGGTTAAGGAAGTTCCCTTCAATTTCACAGTCTGTGAGAGTTTTAATTATGAATGGAGTTTGGATTTTAACAAATGCTTTTCCTGCATCTAATGATAATGACTTTGTGGATTTTTCTTCTTTAATCTGTTAATATGGTGGATTGGTTTTCAAATGTTGAACCAGCTGTTCATTCCCAGTACAAACTCTACTGGGTCAAGATGTATTATTCTTTTTGTATATTGCTAGATTCAGTTTGTTAATATTTTGCATCTGTGTTCATGAGGGATATGGGTATTTAACATATTCAAAATTTATTGAATTTTGGTATCAGGGTAACACTGGGGTCATGAAATGAATCAGGAAGCATTCTCTTCTACTTTCTTGAAGAGTCTTTCCTCCATGTCTCTTTCTTTCTCTTGCTCATTGAGGGCTTTATTTATATTTATTTTTGGTTAGGAAAAAGAGATTTATTGGGAAATAATGTGAACCGTCTCTCAGCAACAGTACCAACGTCAATCTCCATGTATTACCTAAGTGGCATACAGAGGAGGCTGATGAAACCTTTGGGAATTCTTCCAGTACAAGCCAATATGTGTTGTTAGTCATAACTACAGCTTCTGTGAGGCATACGCCTTTGGAAACCTAAACAGAACTGAGGCATTTTTGAAAGGTTAAGAGACCAAAATCAAAAAAATCCTGACCTCGTGAAGCTTATGTTATAGTGTACAGAGTATCTTACAAGAAATGATTTTAAGCTTAAAAAAAGTTCCCAGTAAAAATTTGTGGTGTGGTCATATGTGGTGTAACGAGAGAGGAATGAAACTGATTTTTACCAGGCACTCAGGAAATGAATGTTATTTCTTTTAGCTCTGTAAGTGCAAGAAAACAGTTAGAATTTAGGTCAACATGGAGGAAATTTCAAACACATGTTTAACATTCATTGCTGACTTGGATGAGGATCTAGTAGGCAAGGGAAGGGATGACGCATTCAGGGACTCAAACCATATCCAAGGATTAGACTGATGGGCCTTGTCAAGCAAGATGAAATTTACCACGGATAAAGAAGGTAAGGTATTTGGGTTCAAAAAAATTGATTTCTCATCTGGAGAATGTGAAAAATTTGATTTGCTAGCAACACATCTAAACAAAGCTTCCGGGTTTGGCTGATAGTATTGTTTCAAATCTTTCTCATTAGCATTACATGTCTACCATATGACATTCTAGAGACCAATTCACTTTTTCAACAAGGAATTCTTTTTCCCCTCAGCTGGGAATGTCTTCTTGTACCTCCAAAGTCCTACTCAACATCTCAAGGAACATACTGCCCAGTGGGCCTCTTCCTCATTATTCTAGTTAGAATTCCTTTCTCTCTCTATAGTCTCTGCAACTTTACTGAGCTCAGTTTTTCTGCAGTAAACTGAACATAATATATAAATATAAAATTTCAGTTTTGAAATATTATACATCCCATGAAACCATCACCATAATCAAAATAACAAATATTTTAATCATCCCAGGACTTTTCTTATGCCCTTCTGTAATTCCTCCTTCCTCCTACAGATCCCCAGGAACTAAAGGTTAGTTTTGATTTTCTAGAGTTTTATAAGGGAATTATATAGTATGTTCTCTGTTTTGCCTGGAAACCCAGCCTAGTGTTTTGAGTTTCACTCATATTGTTGTGTGTTACCAATAATTCCTTTCTTTTAACTGCATCCTATTATATGGATATGCCATAATTTGTTTATCCATTGACCTGTTGATGAAAACATTAAAAAATGTTTAGAAATTTAATTAAAAAAATTTTTTTAATTAAAAATTTTTAAAAATTAAAAAAAAATTGTAATAGGTATGTGGCCACTAAGTTTTTGTTAGTGCATTTTTTTGTCCTTAGAAATTCCTTTAGGTTCTATTTCGAATCTGTTATGCCATTCATCCCTCCCCACATACTCTGAAGATATTTTTTTAAGCATTGCTGTTCAATCACTCATTTATGTATGACTCTTTGCGACCCCATGGACTGAAGCATGCCAGGCTTCCCTGTCTTTCACTATCTCCTGGAGTTGGCTCAAACTGATGTCCATTGAGTTGGTGATGCCATCCAACCATCTCATCCTCTGTCATCCCCTTCTCCTCCTGCCTTCAATCCTTCCCAGCATTAGGGTCTTTTCTAATGAGTTGGCTCTTTATATCAGGTGGCCAAAGTATTGGAGCTTCAGTATCAGTCCTTCCAATGAATATTCAGGGTTGATTTCCTTTAGGATTGACTGGTTTGATCTCCTTGCTGTCCAAGGAACTCTCAGGAGTATTCTCCAGCACCACAGTTCAAAGGCATCAATTCTTCTGTGCTCAGCCTTTTTTATTGTCCAGCTCACACATCCATACATGACTACTGGAAAAACCATAGCTTGGTCTATATGGACCTTTGTAGGCAAAATAATGTCTCTGCTTTTTAATACGCTGTCTAGGTTTGTCATTGCTTTTCTTCTAAGGAGCAAGTGTCTTAATTTTCAAGGCTGCAGTCACCATCCACAGTGATTTTGGAGCACAAGAAAATAAACTCTCAGTTTCCATCGTTTCCCCATCTATTTGCCATGAAGTGATGGGACTGGATGCCATGATCTTCATTTTTTAATGTTGAGTTTTAAGCTAGCTTTTTCACTCTTCTCTTTCACCTTCTCAAGAGGCTCTTTAGTTCTTCTTTGCTTTCTGTCATAAGGGTGGTGTCATCTGCATATCTGAAGTTACTGATATTTCTCCTGGCAATCTTAATCCCAGTTTGTGCTTCATCCAGCCCGGTATTTAACATGGTATACTCTGCATGTAAGTTAAATAGCCAGGGTGACAATATACCACCTTGATATACTCCCTTTCCTGATTTGGAACCAGTCTGTTGTTCTATGTCCAGTTCTAACTGTTGCTCCCTGACCTACATATAGGTCTCTCAGGAGGCAGGTAAGGTGGTCTGGTATTCCCATTTTCCAGCTTGTTGTGATCTACACAAAGGCTTTAGGATAGTCAGTACAGCAGAAGTAGATGTTTTTCTGGAATTCTCTTGCTTTTTCTATGATCCAATGGATGTTGGCAATTTGATCTCTGGTTCCTCTGCCTTTTCTAAATCCAGCTTGTATATCTGGAAGTTTTCGGTTCACATACTGTTGAAGTATAGCTTGAAGGATTTTGAGCATTACCTTGCTAGCATGTGAAATGAGTCCAGTTGTGTGGTAGTTTGAGCATTCTTTGGGACTGGAATGAAAATGGACCTTTTCCAGTCCTGTGGCCACTGCTGAGTTTTCCAGATTTGCTGGCATATTGAGTGCAGCACTTTCACAGCATCATGTTTTAGGATTTGAAATAGCTCAACTGGAATTCCATCACCTCCACTAGCTTTGTTTGTAGTGTCTTTTCTAAATCCAGCTTGTATATCTGGAAGTTTTCGGTTCACATACTGTTGAAGTATAGCTTGAAGGATTTTGAGCATTACCTTGCTAGCATGTGAAATGAGTCCAGTTGTGTGGTAGTTTGAGCATTCTTTGGGACTGGAATGAAAATGGACCTTTTCCAGTCCTGTGGCCACTGCTGAGTTTTCCAGATTTGCTGGCATATTGAGTGCAGCACTTTCACAGCATCATGTTTTAGGATTTGAAATAGCTCAACTGGAATTCCATCACCTCCACTAGCTTTGTTTGTAGTGATGCTTCCTAAAGTCCACTTGACTTCACATTCCAGGATGTCTGGCTCTAGGTGAGTGATCACACCATCGTGATTATCTGGGTCGTGAAGATCTTTTTTGTATAGTTCTTCTGTGTATTCTTGCCACCTCTTCTTAATATCTTCTGCTTCTGTTAGGTCCTTACCATTTCTGTCCTTTATTGAGCCCATCTTTGCATGAAATGTTCCCTTGGTATCTCTAATTTTCTTGAAGAGATCTCTAGTCTTTCCCATTCTATTGTTTTCCTCTATTTCTTTGCATTGATCACTGAGGAAGGCTTTCTTATCTCTCCTTTCTATTCTTTGGAACTTTGCATTCAAATGTGTATATCTTTCCTTTTCTCCTAGCCTTTTCCTTCTCTTCTTGTCTCAACTATCTGTAAGGCCTCCTCAAACAACCTTTTTGCATTTTTTTCCCTTGGGGATAGTTTTGATCACCGCCTGCTGTATAATGTTATGAACCTCTGTCCATAGTTCTTCAGGCACTCTATCAGATCTAATCCCTTGAATCTATTTGTCACTTACACTGTATAATTGTAAGGGATTTGATTTAGGTCATACCTGAATAGCCTAGTGGTTTTCCCTATGTTCTTCCATTTAAGTCTGAATTTTGCAGTAAGGAGTTCATGATCTAGACACAGTCAGCTCTCGGTCTTGTTTTTGCCAACTCTATAGAGCTTCTCCATCTTTGGCTACAAAGAATATAACCAATTAATCTGATTTCTGTATTGACCATCTGGTGATGTCCATGTGTAGAGTCATCTCTTGTGTCGTAGGAAGAGGGTGTTTGCTATGACCAGTGCATTCTTTTGGCAAAACTCTGTTAGCTTTTGCCCTGCTTCATTTTGCACTTCAAGGCCAAACTTGCCTGTTACTCCAGGTTTCTCTTGACTTCCTACTTTTGTATTCCATTCCTCTAATGATGACAAGGACATTTTTTTTTTTTTGGTGTGAGTTCCAGAAGGTCTTGTAGGTCTTCATAGAAGCATATTACTGATTATTAAAAGCCTGCTAGTAAGCACAGTTGTTTAAAAACCTTGGTCTCCTAATTCCAATATATGACGTGGGTTTGAGTCTGTTCCTGGTGTCTGTTATTGTTCACTGGTTTCCATGTGCACCTGCGTATTTTGACTGCCCTGGAGAAAGTCCATGCTGTGGGTGGTTAGGAGGAGCCCTAGGATAAAAGTGCTTTTCTTCAGAGACTTTCATTTGTCTATAACAGATATATGGAAGTATTAGTAAACAAGAAATCTCACATCAAGTGCATAACTGGACTTTCCCTGGCTGTCCCAGGTTATGTTAATTCATTTGGGGTAGACCAGTGGCCACAATGTTTTCAGGGGAACTTTGTTTTCCTTTTGCTCTGCTCACCGACAAGGCATCCTTCTCTACAGTCCCCTTGTGTGGAAGGGAAGTAAGGGAATGCTTATCAGTTTGCTCTTAACCTAGGGGTATAGCTTTTTGCAGTCCTGACAGTGTGGGATGGGTCTCCTAACTGATTCTCCTACTTATACAGGCCTTACTAGGTCTCAACCTTGGTCCTCTGGCAGAGAAGTTCTTAGTAATAGAGATGCCCTCATGGCAAAGTGAACCAACTGGAACTCTCATTTTTACTGCTCTGATTAATGGCTTTCATATAAAAACTGGTCACTGAGTCCCCAATACCTTTTCAGGTACTCAGTGCTTTTAAGGTAATTTTCAAAAACATATTTTCTGCAGCACTTTTCATTTTTTTCCACCAGGAGGATTGGTCCAATTTAGTCTACCATTATAGGAAATAGGAAGCAGATCTGCTTTTCCACTGTCATTTCTCAGGCTTCCCCCAGGGGACTTAAGAGTTATAGGTATTGGTGAGACATAATTTATACAAATGATCTGACCAGGGAGAAGAGGTCTCGAATCTATATAAATATTTTCAAGAGACACTCATTCATATATGGCAACATTCAAGAACACATTTTGTAAAATGTAAATATCAGTGCTAACATAACATCACTAGCAAAAGGACTTAGACATCACTTTCCTCTCAGTAATGCTTAAACTGTTTTTTGAAGATTGGACCCAAAGACGGCATCAGAGGGAAGGCTTCTACTTCCGTTATGTGGGCCTATGTTTCCTAGTATAAAATGATGGCATCTGAAGTTCTTAGCTCCAATGTGCTAAATTTAAAAGTATTTTTGGGAACCCTGGAATAGCTAAAAGAAGTGATCAAGCAAAAGGGATTAACTGAAAAATCCCTCTAATTAGTAAAAAACTGGATGAAAAAAACTATGCGTCTATGAACTTGATGCCTTTAATCTCTTTTAGTTAGGTTCAAATAAGTATTTTGGACATGAAGATCTCTCTTTTGAAGAAATCTCTTTGGCACTAGATTTCTAATATATATTGCCGAAGTACAGACAAAGGTAAAACTATCAGCATTTTTCAAAAAACAGCAAATTATAACATTAATAACAGAAATAGATTTTACCAAAATATGCAGTAATCCCTGACTCCTCTCAGTTTCTGAAAACGGCCTGATTTTAACCTGCTTTCAAAGCTTAAACTTTCTAACAGACACACATTTTTAAAGATCTGGCAGGGTAAAGAACGACGCTTCTGTCTCCCTTCTAATAGTGAAACACTTTAAATACCTGGAGTGACAGTGAATCCTGGCATCTGAGTTTTTCACTGGTGGTGAGTGGAATGGGGTTG
>SJXQ01010729.1:47907-68128 GCA_006408695.1 Aepyceros melampus
AGATCACGATGTGACTATGACTCAACTCAGCCTCTCTCTAGACCTTCCTCTCCTTCTGTGTGAAACAAAGACCTGACTCTATAAATAGGAGCTCACTTGGGGCTGACAACTGAGAATTCTCGGCAGACTCATTTGAATTGCATTTGGCTAATAGAGCAAAGAATATATTAAACAGGTTTTACCCTATAAAACAGCAAAATATAAAGGTGCAAAATGGCTTGCCAAGCTTTGTTTATATGAGAAACCAAAACAACACAACACAGACATACCATTCCTGAAGTTCTGGAGAAGGAATGAGACCTGCTGTTCCATTTTTGGAGTTTTCCAGTTTACCCTGCCACCAATTGTGATCGTCCTTACTAATAATCTGGATAATGTCACCAACTCTGAATCGAATGCCAGCTTCTTTGCAGGGGATGAGGTCATCCTTAGCTGGATCATATTCAAATTGTGCTCTTACATAGATCTATAAAACAGGAGTTTGTAAGAAAAAACGCCATGGTGATATGAAAGAAAACAGTCAGCTCTAACTGAATAACCATGGACTAACACTACAATACGAACAGGACATTAGATGGTGAACACAAATATGATGCATGGAAATACAACACAAAAAACTGCTACCACTAGAACAATGTACTGTTTTTGATGTGTACAGTTACAAATCTCTGCTCTTTTTATTTGGATAGAACACTTAAGATATTTGTTCAATAAAGAAACTTAATTTCTGCTTTTACTATAACAGAATAGGCTTAAAATTATAGTGAAATATGCTTACCGTTTGAAAATCTGCATATATGTAATTGATATTATGGGTAAGTTGTCATGATCACGTGGCAGGCTTTAAGCCATAACCACAAGCATTCAGGGAAGGTTTTAACCCTAAAGCAGCACGATATGAAACTAGCAAGAACTCAGTGTTGTAACGTGCTATAAAATGCCTCCATGACAACTGGCAGTGTGTCTACACACTGCTGATAAACTTAACTGTAATTTAAACATTTAAAAAAAGCATTTAAAGGAGTTTAATTTTGCAAATAGCATTTCTACTTTATATTCTCATTTTACTCTTCTTCGAGAAGAAAAATGAATTTAAGTCCTACATTTGCCAATGTAACACTTAAAATCTGCACAGAGCTTCAGGAGATGGATAGTTCAAGGCTCTGAGTTTTATGATATGTAAATGTAACTAGTAAATATAAAAGGAAACAGATTAGCATACAAGGGGTTATCACATGGCACCATTTTATTAATTACTGGATTTCTAAATAATGTAAAACAAGGTGCTAGATATTCAGTATTGCATCATTTGAGTGATTTCTATCAGGTGCTAGTTTATGCAAACCTTAACTCCCAATTTGATTACTTTTAAGAGCACATTTCAAGAAAAATTCCATAAAATTTCTATCTTAAAATTACATTTGAATATTAATATTAAAGTCACTGTAAAACCAACCTGAAGGGTTTGGGACTATTGTGTTATTATTCTGTTTGTTTCTTTTCAGAAATCCAGCCTATAAAAGTTATAAGTCTCTGCATTTGTACCTAAAATTTATACTCAAAGTGCCAGCAAATAAAAGTTGCTTGTTTCAGGCAGCACTTAACTTTTCATGTTTGATTAGGACGTAAAGCCAGGATTTTTCTGTTGTTGTTTTTTCCCCACTGTATATGGCTTTTAGAAATACACATGCAGGTTCAAATTAAGCAAAAACCTTCAAACATCAGATAATTATTGCTTATAAATGTTCATTGGCATGTACATTTTAGTTATTCTTAGAATTCAAAGAATTTTGTAGCCTTTAAAAATTTATTTCCACCCCAGAGGCAGGCCCGTAAGATCCCCAAAGGCTGAATTCTTAACCATCAACACAAAATGATCAGGTTGAAATTACAATAACCATCACAGCTACAAAGATGTTAGGGAAAAAGTCCTTATAGAGAATTAGTCATGTGTAATGTGTTAAAATGAAATGGTACAAGCTCTCAATGCTCAAATGTTATGGTCCAAAATGCAGACATTATGGGATGGAAAGGGTTAATAAAGATTGGCTATTAGCAGCTCAGTTTAGAGAAGTTTCTATAGAGGATATCTATTCACCTGTCGTCCTTTTGGTTGGGTAGTTGATGGCAAGTCCTGTAGAATAAAGCCAACCCAGGAGAAAAATTTTCATTTACTTTTCAAAGAGTACAAGGTAATTTGTGTGTTCTGTTACATTATGGTTAAAAAAATGAGCTAGATTTAAGTTGTAAAGAGATAATATACATTATTCCATTTCTCAGAAATGTTGAGTTATCAAAAAAGAAAAATCAAACCCAGGCCATTTAGCAGCAAGCTGAAGAAAGCAGGTAAATTTAAGCAGAGAGAAATGTGTTCTTAAGAAACAACTCAGCATCTTCAACACAAAAGCCACTGCAAGTGAAACAGCCTATTTAAAAAACCCCCCCAAAACTCAAAAGAGCTGTTGCCCTTTTTGACTTAGTCACTGCAACCATTTAAGATTTTGAAAAATTCAATGGTTGTATGGATTTTTCACCATCTTAGAGTTGTTAAATGTTAACTGTTATAAATGAATTCCTTTGGTAGCCTATTTTGAAGTTGCAAATAAAAGTCACAGGAAATTTTCTAACATTTCTCTTACTTATATCATTCCATCTGAGGTGATCTCAAATTATTTATAAATTATCTCAAATTATTTACAAATTTACCTCATAAAAATGATATATTTTTAAAGGGCAAGTTAATAGGAAAAGAGTGATACTGCTGTATCATTAGAACTCTCATTTTTAACAGCAATATCAGCAACTTAAGAGATTTTATTATTTCAAAATATTTCAAAAATTCACACACCTGCACCTATAAGTGCTCCCATTTGCTTACATAAATTAAAAACCATTCTTTTTACTTTCCAAAATGGATAGTTCTGAAAAAAAGTAAAATTCCAAGTTCAAGTCAAAATATAAAGTACTTTGTGTTAAAGATGTGATAATAGCGTGGCTTAAGTGCAGTTTGAAGCCAGTTCCTTTTGCTTTTCATATCCAGGCAAGGCTTATAATTCACAGAAGTATTGCACGTACCACAATAACAGAGGGCACACCAATTCGTAAACTTAGATAGCGGAAACTAAACATGTTGCTGATATCACTCAGAACAGACAACTACAGAGCCCGAGAATACCCAAATTCCTACTCTGCAAAATTCTTATATTTTTTTATCTTTCTCAAGTGAAAAAAAAAAAGTTGAGAAATTTCAACAAATTTCCATTTACATCCTCTGCATAACTTTGAGCAAAGTCATAGACAGTAGCTGGGTGACACAGAAATATTTTGAGAATGACCAAAGCAGTCTTGAACTACATTTCTTCAAATTTAACTAATGAAAGGTATTTTCAATGAGAAGAACAAGATTTTCCTGGAGTAAACTGCATTGTAGCTGTAGTAGCCTTGTATATCGGCAGAAGACAATATTTCCACTGAACACATGTAACTAGAACACTCATGGCAGGTGGCACCAACAAAATTGTCACACTTTGCTGTGTGGAGCTAGAGTTCTTACCGAAACAGAATTGTTAGTGCTGCTATGACCATTAGCTGGGGACTGTCTGGAAGTGGAGGGGGAATCTCTCTGAAATAAGACACAAGGTTCATTAACACAGAACACCAGCAGAGAAACAAGAGATATTCACATCAACAGTTACAACCACAGTCTGACAACCATTTCCTTTGAGGTTTTAGCTGTAAAGGTGCCATACTGACTTACTTGCATGATTTCAGAGAAGCATGAAAAAAATGTTTGTGCAGTCTTAAGATTCACATGTTGTAAGTGATGACCGTGTCATTCATTAATCATTTCTTTCCTGTCTCTAACATTCTATAACCTTTGCTTTTTTAAAATGAGAACCCGAACGGTGACTTGATATTAAAATCCTATCAACTACTGTGAAGTGACAAAGGTTACTATAACATTGTTCTAAAGATCCCAACTGCATATCTTTTTTAATTGAAAATTAGGTGTTAAAAGTATTTAATTATCTTTAGGTACCTCAGTATCAAAAATTACTGAATGACACAATTTGAAGTGAAGTGAAGTCCTCAGTCGTGCCCGATTCTTTGTGACCCCATGGACAGTAGCCTGCACCAAGCTCCTCTGTCCATGAGATTTTCTAGGCAAGAGTACTGGAGTGGGTTGCCATTCCCTTCTCCAGGGAAGCTTCCCGACCCAGGGATTGAACCCAGGTCTCCGGCATTGTAGACAGACGCTTTAGAATCTGAGCCACCAGGGAAGTAAAGTGAACCTTAAAAAAGACTTGTTACATTGCAATCACCTTAGAATCTTTCTAGGCTAGATATTACTAATAAGGGTAAAAGATAGTTATAGACCAGAGAAGAAACCTTTATTTTTTTAGAATATTTTAGCAGGTTAATTAAAACAATAATCTTGAGCCTCTACAAATATTACACTTCTGGCAAAGATTCCAGCAGCCACAGCTAACTATACTATATGACACACTCAAAATCCTTTCCAGTCTCTACTCCCTTGTTGTCCAAATCAACTATAATGTTAAAACAAGGAGAGGATGAAAGTAAGTATTTAAAATTTTAGTTGAGTTCTTGGAAATCTTTGAAATGTGCATGTCTGCTCAAAAGACATTTACTTTTTCTAGAAGACTTAAAGAAAACTTCTGGAACCTGTTGGCCTTTAAATAATGGGATCCCTTAGATGAGGATTCTCAGATGTTAGTGAGCAGAATGTCTAGGTGCCACCCCCAGAGACTCATGTCAGTAGGGCCAGGGCGTGGGGTGGGGGTCCCCGCTTTTACCAATGGCCAGGGTGATGCTGAGGTAGGTAGCCAGAAGTACTGTTGTAGCTGGGAAGAATTCAACCACAGGCTTGAACTCTGCCAGAGGACAGGAGAGTCAAAGAGATTGGTGGGGGAGGTACCTTTATTCCTACTATTCAGAGGTTGAGAAGGTAAGAGGGGGCTCTTTTTACTCAAGAGCATAGCATTTATATGTGTCCTACTGGTCCTACCTCAAAACCAGTTCAACCACTCAAAAACACAAGAGAAACTTATATTAATAACTAACACTATCTTCTGGCTAGTGAGCCAGAAGACAAAAACCAATCGCATTTACTAAATTTCTTCCAAGATGTGAAATGGTATGAGGACCACTTATGATTTTTAGAATATCAGAATGCTTGACATAAAAGATGCATGTGACAGTTTTTCTTTTCCAGCAAGGTTTGTGTACTAGGTAACAAATTTCAAAACTGTGAATCCTGGAACAGAAGCAGTTCTCTATTTTGTTTTGAAATATAATTGAAGTTCCACAAAAAGCCACCAAGAGGAGCTCAAGACTTGATATAACAGAAACCCCACTTGTCATGGCTCACTAAAAATATACTTGACGAAACTACAAATTCTTATACATATCTTCAATAGGTTTAGGAAAAACAGGAAGCCTGATTTTTCTTGTGAAATTTACATCATTACTAGAGACAGGAAGAAACACTATAATTTCTCCTTCAACTTCTCCCTTATAAGTACAAATTCAGTTTTCTAGATGGTTCCAATAAGTTGCCAGCCAGTCTTAAACATTCACTGTACTTCATACTGATGTTACACATACTTGGAAGGTGCACAGGAAAGTGCGAGCTCCAGAAAAAAAAATTCAAACTGAAGGTGCAATGGCCAAAGGATGCCCTCACTTAGGCTGGTTCATATTTCCAAATATAGAAAGAATGACTTTTGAATCTCACTTGCTAACCAATAGCAAACTGAATAACATAGGTTGGGAAAGCTACAGTTTCTCAAGGATAAGCCTACTGTAAGAAAGGAACTTGGGGTTTGTATTACTCTAGAACACTTGTTTCCAAGTCAGATAACATTCCAATTTAAACAATTTCACAGAAGGTTGCAAAAACCTCTATTCCACTAATAACATCAGTTATCAATTCCTCATAGGCTTAAAATCCATCTAGAGACCTGTCAGAATTATTTGAATAACTCTATCTTAACAAGAAATAGACCACTTTTCAGATTCTTGGAAAGAAGAACTATCTAATGTGATTTCTTAACAAGGGAAGTGAATATACTTCCTGGAAACATCACTGCAATTATCATCTTTCATCCTCCCCAGAGACTCATTCTTTATTAAACCTCTGTCATTATTTGGAGCTTCTCTCTATGTATTTTGCTTCACTTCCAGCCTGTAGGAAGTTCAGGTGCTGAGGAGAACCCCGTGGAAGAGGGCTGAGTAGGTGGGTGGGACCTACTCTGTTCCGTTATCTTTGTTGTAAAATTGGTGTGCAGTGATCAACAGCACAGGCAGAAACAATTTCCCAGAAGAAGCCAAAACATTCAGCCATCAGCAGACAGTTAGTTAAGAACCCAGAGGAGATGGGGTGTTTCATAGAGCTATTACCTCACAGGACGATGACTGAGTGCGGTAACTTGGCACGATCTTGAAGGTGATACTCCCCCGCATTTCCCGCTGGAGGAAACAGAAAGGAGAGCTCTTAGAACAAACAAATGTTGCACACAACAACGCGTAAGAAACCACTGAAAATGTTTCGGGGGTATTTAGTGCAAGCCAGCGGAGAGCGCAGGGGCCTAAAAATGAAACCAAGTTACAAAAGCAGGAACTGCTCACAGTGACAAAGGAAGCTGCTCCTGGGAACAGCCCTGCAAAGTCAAGGCTGACTGCCCTGTTCACACAGCAATGGTGCAACAGACCTCTGATGGTGATCTTTTCATAGATGCAGAGACAACTCTAAGTGACATGCCTTTCGAAAGTGAATACAAGTTGAAATGGATTACAGAACAAGTAATTATGTAAGAATTATATTTGGGAGGCTACATGATGATGGTATACTCCATAAAATCTGCTTTTTATTTCATAATTTAGGCCTTAGTTTTTTTAAATTTAAATTTATTTACTTTAATTGGAGGCTAATTACAATATTGTATTGGTTCTGCCACACATCAATATGAATCTGCCACGGGCGTACGTGTGTTCCCCATCCTGAACCCCGTTCCCACCTCCCTCCCCGTACCATCCCTCCGGGTCATCCCAGTGCACCAGCCCCAAGCATCCTGTATCGAACCTGGACTGGCGATTCATTTCTTATATGATATCGTACATGTTTCAATTAGCCTTAGTTTTGACTGTCAGTGACTCTGTGGTGCTTATTGTACCTTCAGTAGATATAAATAGCACAGGAGGCTGCTACACGATGGTGGGAAGAAGGTGCAGGACCAGAGGTCTAAACATCTCCTTCTGCTCACCAGGGCCTGTCATTCTGTAGCCCCCAGCCCGCTCCAATCCAAAGCCTAATTTGAACACCAATTTTGGATATATATGGTAAAAAATGGCCTGGTCTACCATGACTTTCCTTTCCCCTGCTCTATAGAGAAATCCCATATAGCTGGCTATGACTCAGCTACACAGGAAAGAGGTTTCTGACATTGCTGATGTCAGCAGAGTTGAGGTCAGTGAGAAACTAGTTCACAAGTATGCACAACTGCAAAGGTTTTCTTTCAACATCTGCTCACTAAGAACCAGGAGACAAAGGCCTGAAAGGAGAATGTTCAAGGCCACACTGCTGAAAATGGGCAAAATGTTTCTAAGCTCTGCTGCATGTAAACATTTTTCTAGTTCTCAGTTTCTATGAATGTTGCACAAGACCACACAGATGATGGTAACAGATTACAAAAGAATTCCCCTTATTTAATAAGTTAATGAACTGAAAGTCGATTTCAGAAAGAGAGACTTTCCTTTACTCACAAGCATCTTTTGCAGCTGTTCCACCGTTTGGTTGGCTACACTGATGCCATTGATTTCTCGAATTTCATCTCCGACATGAAGTGTACCTAAGAAATTACACAAAATTATACACATGAAATGATATATACTTTTATAATAATAAAATCCAAAGTCAGCAAGGTAAGTAATGTTAAAAAATTAAGCTAAATACTGAAGTCTGAGTGAACTCCGGGAGTTGGTGATGGACAGGGAGGCCTGGCGTGCTGCAATTCATGGGGTTGCAAAGAGTCGGACACGACTGAGCGACTGAACTGAACTGAACTGAATATTTCAGAACCAGGTATGAGTTAGGCTCATATAGTAAACTCGCCAAAACAGATACACCTAACTTATGGAGGACACAGTTTTGAAAATGACTGTAAAAAGCTGCTTATTTTTCTGAGAGAGTCTGTATGTATATAGCTGTTTAAAACTGACTTCCAGATGAGGCCTGTCTGGGTTCATATTGCTGCTTCATCATGTACTAGCTTCAAGATCTTGGGTAACTTACTGAAAATTTCCCTGAAAACTCATATTTATAAAATATCAATGAAAATAGTATCTATCTCATAGGATTGTTGTAAGGATTAAATGAGTTTATTAGATGCAGAGGACTTAGAACTGTTCTTGGCACATAGTGCCATTTAAGTATTTGCTGTTATCATCATCATTATTATCTACCATATATGATACAAAGGTTGTTGATTTTTCAAAGAATTGTGATAATATCTATATATCAATAAATTTATATTAGACATACTGCAACTTTTTAATAATAATTTAGTAGGCGTTTCAGGGTTCTATCACACTTCAACTACAAAAAGTGAGAAACAATGGTTAAATAGTATTATGTAAATTTTTGCTTTATTTATGAATTGCACAAATGTTTAGTTATTGACCTGACTTCATTATGAAAAGCTCATAGTATCTTTAAGACATACACACTAAAATGCAGATAAATAAAGAGCCTTGTATTTGCTTCAAAGTAATCCAGGGGCAGTAGGGCAAATACAGGTGAAATCAGTATGGTCATGAATTAACAATAATTCTACCTGGGTTATGGGTAGGTATGTGATCATTGCACTATTCTTTTCTCTACTTGAACTCACTGCACTGTTCTCTCTAACCATGTTTGAAATTTAACATAATAAAACATAAAACAAAAATTTGGGGACTTTTGTCTTCAATATGGTGGATTAGGCACTCACAAACTCTCTTACAACTATATCCCATGTAGGGCTCACTCCTTGAAGTGTTACTGGTCTCACAAAATGAATGTGAATCCCCAAGAATACTTCCCATTTCCATCCCCACTCTCCCTTCCACAGAGAAGAACCCAGTGAGCTGGCTCCAGAGTGGTGGCAAAATCAAGACAGAATGAAACCAGTGGGAGGGTAGATGCCATTGCCACACTGCCTGCTGGCTGCCTTCTGAGTCTTGGGCCAATAGCAAGTTAGAGAAGCTAAGCCCAGGATTCTGCAGGGAGCCAAGACCCAGTTCAGTGGCACTCTGTGGCAGCTGGTAAAACACAGAACAGACCATTTTTGGAGGAAAGTATTTCCAGTTTAGGCTCCCACAACTTCTACTAATTTGAGCAAGCAATAAGGTTATAATCAAAGATCACCAAACATACAATAAGGCAAACTAATATGTGAGTCATCAGAAAGAGAAGAAATAGATTTAGATCCTCAAGGAGGACAGATGCTGGAATGGTCAGATATAGACTACAGGAAGACCTTGTTTTCTTGTGCTTTGCTTTATTACGCCTCAAAGATAACCACATTTTTTATAGATGGAAGGTTTGTGGCAACCCTGTGTTGAACAAGTCTATCTGTGCCATTTTCCCAACAGTGTTTGCTCACTTCCTGTCTCTGTATCACACTTTGGTAATTCTCACAATATTTCAAACTTTTTCATCATTATTATATTCATTATGGTGATCTGTGATGAGTGATCTCTGCTGTTTTGGGAGTGTTATGAACCACGCTTATATAAGATGGCAAACAATTGATTGTCGAAATTGCAGCAAAGGATTTAGAATATTACATAAACTTAGTTAATAAAGCAGTGGCAGGATTTGAGAGGATTTACTCCTGTTTTGAATGAGGTTCTACCATGGGTAAAATGCTATTAAGCAGCAGTGCATGCTACAAAGAAACCATTTGTGAAAGGAAGAGAAGATCAATGAGGCAAACTTCATTGTTGTCTTATTTTAAGAAACTGCCACAGCCACCTCAACTTCAGCAACCATCACCCTGACCAATCAGCAGCCATCAACATCTAGACAATACCCTCCACCAAGAGCAAAGAATATGATTTGCTGAGGCTTAGATGATGGCTAGCATTTTTTAGTAATAAAGTAATTTTAAATTAAAGTATGACCCAGAGGGATGGTACGGGGAGGGAGGAGGGAGGGGGTTCAGGATGGGGAACACGTGTATACCTGTGGCAGATTCATATTGATGTATGGCAAAACCAATACAATATTGTAAAGTAATTAACCTCCAATTAAAATAAATAAATTTATATTAAAATAAATTAAAAAAATAAAATACTACAAAGCTACAAAACAGAAAAAAAAAAGACATAATGCTACTGTACACTTAGTAGATGATAAGTGAAGTGAAGTCACTCAGTCTTGTCCAACTCTTTGCGATCCCATGGACTGTAGCCCACCAAGCTTCTCCATCCATGGGATTCTCCAGGCAAGAATACTGGAGTGGGTTGCCATTTCCTTCTCCAGGAGATAGCATAGTACAAACATAACTTTTATGTGCACTGGGAAACAAAAATTCATATGACTCATTTTATTGCCTGTATAAAATAGCGATATGTTAAAGAAAAAGAAAGAAAGGGATCTTTTTTTGCAAGGATGAGCATGCAACAAGAGATTATCAGATGTGAACAGACAGATCTGAAAATAAGAATAAGAACAAGTGACTAGTACTTCTAGAAAGGAAAAATATAATCAGTAGCATAAGTCAATGAATGGATGGGTTGAACAGGAGTTCAGATATGGCTGAAGAGTTTCAGCTAATTGGAAGACATAACCAAATAAATTAACTAGAATGCAGGTCAGAGAAATAAGGAGATAAGGAAGATAGGAAACAAGAAATAAAACATGAAATTTTCTTGAATGATGCAAACATGATCACACAGCTCCAGGAAGAACAATGTATCCCAAATAGGATAAATAAAAAGAAAGCCATGCCAGGAGGTAGTAAAACTACGGAACATCGGAGACAAAGAGCTTAAAAAGTCCAGGGAGAAAGGAGAGATCACCTACAAAGCAAGGACAATTGTAGTGACACCAGACTTCTCAAGATCAAACAACAGATGCCAAAAGAAAATGGAATGGTAACCATTAACCTAAAATTGTGCTCTCAGCAAAAGTAATCAAGATTGAGGTGGAAATGAAATATTTACAGATAGCACCACCGAGGGAGTTTATCAACAAGAGACTATCACTAAAGGAACTATAAAGGATATAGTTTAGGAAGAACGAAAAATGTCACCAAAGGGTGGTCTGCAATGCAAAAGGAATAATGAACAAATAAAATCGTAAACATTTATGTAAATTCAAACAACAATGGTCATGTATTTTAAGATAATTTCAAATTTGTGGATTTAAAATAGGACAGAATAAAAATGCTGGGCAAGAATAATATGTAAGTCAAGTAAGAAAGTGAAGTGGTAGATAGCATAGTACAAACATAACTTTTATGTGCACTGGGAAACAAAAATTCATATGACTCATTTTATTGCCTGTATAAAATAGCGATATGTTAAAGAAAAAGAAAGAAAGGGATCTTTTTTTGCAAGGATGAGCATGCAACAAGAGATTATCAGATGTGAACAGACAGATCTGAAAATAAGAATAAGAACAAGTGACTAGTACTTCTAGAAAGGAAAAATATAATCAGTAGCATAAGTCAATGAATGGATGGGTTGAACAGGAGTTCAGATATGGCTGAAGAGTTTCAGCTAATTGGAAGACATAACCAAATAAATTAACTAGAATGCAGGTCAGAGAAATAAGGAGATAAGGAAGATAGGAAACAAGAAATAAAACATGAAATTTTCTTGAATGATGCAAACATGATCACACAGCTCCAGGAAGAACAATGTATCCCAAATAGGATAAATAAAAAGAAAGCCATGCCAGGAGGTAGTAAAACTACGGAACATCGGAGACAAAGAGCTTAAAAAGTCCAGGGAGAAAGGAGAGATCACCTACAAAGCAAGGACAATTGTAGTGACACCAGACTTCTCAAGATCAAACAACAGATGCCAAAAGAAAATGGAATGGTAACCATTAACCTAAAATTGTGCTCTCAGCAAAAGTAATCAAGATTGAGGTGGAAATGAAATATTTACAGATAGCACCACCTGAGGGAGTTTATCAACAAGAGACTATCACTAAAGGAACTATAAAGGATATAGTTTAGGAAGAACGAAAAATGTCACCAAAGGGTGGTCTGCAATGCAAAAGGAATAATGAACAAATAAAATCGTAAACATTTATGTAAATTCAAACAACAATGGTCATGTATTTTAAGATAATTTCAAATTTGTGGATTTAAAATAGGACAGAATAAAAATGCTGGGCAAGAATAATATGTAAGTCAAGTAAGAAAGTGAAGTGGCTCAGTCGTGTCTGACTCTTTGCAACCCCATGGACTGTAGCTTACCAGCCCCCTCCATCTATGGGATTTTCAGGCAAGAGTACTAGAGTGGGTTGCCATTTCCTTCTCCAGGGGATCTTCCTGACCCAGGGATCGAACCCCAATCTACCGCATTGCAGGCAGACACTTTACCGTCTGCTAAGTCATTTCAGTCGTGTCCAACTCTTTGTGACCCCATAGACGCCAGCCCACCAGGCTCCCCCGTCCCTGGGATTCTCCAGGCAAGAATACTGGAGTGGGTTGCCATCCACCAGGAAAGTGTATGTAAGTCAAGAATGGGATCTAACTTGATTCCAATGTCTTTGTATTCTTTGAGAGAGTGGAATTAATATACTGTTTCCCTTTAGTGTGAAAGTGAAAAGTGAAAGTCGCTCAGTTGTGTCCGACTCTTTGTGACCCCATGGACTGTGGCCTGCTAGGCTCCCCTGTTTATGGGATTCTCCAGGCCAGAATACTGGAGTGGGTGTAGCTGTTCTCTTCTCCAGGGATTGAACCCAGGTTTCCCGCATTGCAGGTGTCTGTCTGAGTCATTATATGTCAAGTTAAATATGTATGACAAGTTTTCAAGGTAACCACCTAAAAATAGAGTGTTGAAAGTCTAAGCTGCCAGGGCGGAATGAACAAACATGAAGAAAAAAAATCAGTTAAAATATGGAATAAATTAAAAAAAACCCAAGATGATAGAAATCATTACTGAAATATTAATGGACTACAGTAAATATTGATGGACTACAGTAAATATTGATGGACTATCCTTGCCCATTAAAAGATAGCAATCATCAGAAAGTGAAAGTGAAAGTCACTCAGTCGTGTCCAACTCTTTGCAACCCCATGGACTGTACAGTCCATGTAATTCTCCAGGCCAGAATACTGGAGTGGGTAGCTTTTCCCTTCTCCAGGGGATCTTCCCAACCCAGGGATCGAACCCAGGTCTCCTGCATTGCAGGCGGATTTTTTGCAATCATCAGAGGGCATTACAAAATGAAAACCCCAGATTTAGAAATGTTTGTAAGACACATTCTACAGCACACAGGCACAGAATGGTTAGAAATAAAGAATAGAAGAAGACATGTTAGGAAATAACTAAAATAAAGCTGGAATAACTACATTAAAATAAAATAGGTTTTAAGTAGAAGGCATAATAAGGATAGACATGGTTACCAGGCACTTCTATGCTCCTAATAAAACAGCTTTGAATATATACATCGAGAGATCTATAGCTAGAAATAGAAAAACTCGACCGTGATAATTGGAATATTTCAATAATTATTGATAGGTCAAACAGAAAAAAAATTAGTCAATATATAGAATGTTTGAACAACAATTAACCTCAAACAATCATATAGAGAACTCTGCATGTAACAGGAACAAAACAGTCTTCTTAGGTACAACATGGGCCATTTATAAAAATGATGAAAGGTCTATGCCATAAAGCAAATCTCACCAAACCTCAACAAAATGGTGTCATATAGACCACATTCTCTGACTCCAGTGCAATTCGAAGTAAAACACAAAAAGATAGATAGGAAACCCTCTTAAATGTGGCACATAAAAACATCTCTAAATAACTTGTAGGGCAATGAAAAATATAATAATAGAGATGTTAAAAATACTTATAACTAAAATACAATAAAAATGCTTCATCTCAAAACTGGTAAGATACAGACAAAACAGTACTTCAAGAGGTAGAGTTTAATCTTAAATACAGAGAGATGAAGAAAGACTGGAGTAAATGAACCAAGTGTCAGATTTTAAAAGTTAGATAAAACCAATAGAAAGTAGAAGGAAGGAGAAAATTAAAAAATAGGTCATAAAACAATAAAATAGGTAAGTTGATCAGGAGGAAAAAGACAAGGTACATATAAATGACATTAGGAATAAACATGGGTACATAATTACAGAGACAGTAGAAACATTAATAAAAATGTAAGAGGACACTAAGAAGCTTACTAGAATAATTTTAAAAATGTAAAAATTTTCAGGAAAATATAATTTACAAAAGTCACTCATGATATAGAAAGCTTGACCAGCCTTATGAATGTTAAAGAAACTGATAGTGGTAAAAAAAAAAATATTCTTAAAACAAAACAGAACGCAAAACACCAGGCCTTGATTGTTTTATAGGCAAGTTCTACTAAACTTTCAGGCTACAAATCATTCCAATATTATACAATATTCAGAGAACTTATGAAAAGAGTTTCTCCAAGTCATTTTATGAGGCCAAGGTAATTTTGAAACTAAAATCAGAGAAACGTAGGAAAGGAAAATTAACCACAGGCCAGTCTCACTTACAATTGCAATCACAAAAATCTAAAACAAAATAATAGCACATAGAATCAAGCAGTATGTACCAAAAGATAATATACAATGAAAACACTAGGCTTATCTGAGAAGTGCTGGGGAGGTTATCATTAGGAAATCTTTAAAAGTCATTCACCATATCAAAAGAAAAGAAAATAAATCATCTTAGCAGATGCAGAAGAAGCATTAGATAAAATTCAAACTCAATCATAATTTAAATGTCCAGTAACTCAGAATATAAAAGAACTTCTTCAGCTCTAATAAAAAAGTATCTACTAAAAATCTAGAGTAAATATTCTTCTTCATGGGAAAACACTGGAAAGCTACCTCTTAAAAACAAGAATAGGACAAGGATACCCACTATACCACTTCTATTAAAGACAGCAGGGGCTAGCCAGTGTGGTAATAAAAGAAAAAGAGATTAAAGAAATAATGATGTAACTTTACTGAATTTATACTAAATTGTTAAAAATAATAAGCAAAAAATTCCTACAGGATTCTAAAACCAAGTATCTTTATGTGTGAGTGCTATCCACTCATGAAATCTATAGACTGCTCTGAAGGCAGCAGTAATGCCAGGCACCATCTCTGTACATAAGCAGTCATCTCTAAAGAGGACAAGAAAGCACTAAAAGGCTGATGGTGTTACTCTTGTTCTACAGGGTGAAGGAAAGAGGTGTTAAGCACATATACAACACGATCTCAAAGAAAGGAAGTGTAATTTTTGGACAGGAGAATCACTTTTGGATCAGGCTCTAAATACTAATGCATATGACACAGTCGCTTCAAAGAGGAACTAAACCTGCATGTCCAAATCTTATCCACTGGAGAGTTAACACTAGTTCCACTTTCTCAAAAAAACCATTTTTTGTCTACTTCAGTCCTTAGTGAATTCCCTTTTCAACTGCATTTACTGTAGCAGGTGTTAAGAACTTAATCACAGGTTTGATCTTTCTTATTATTTTACCATTGAAATATTATATTGTTATTTATCAAACTCTAATTTCCTAATTTATAAATAGTATATCTCACTCCTGAATGAATTAGAGTAATCAACTGTCATTTAACTTTGCGAGTATATATACATATATCTTATATCCCATGGTAGATGTCTTCCATATATCCTGGGACCCATATGATACTTCAGTTTATCTCCTACAGCCTCTAATAAGTCAGGATCTAAAGAGTGACTCAGAGATGCTCCAGCAACAGAACTGTATAGCATAACTGAAGCACGTGGAGATGAGTACAAGTGGGTGGAGGCCAACAGTGATTAGAACCAAAGACAGATAAATCATTTATATAAACAGATAAATCATTTATATAAACCATCAATCAAACTGATTTTTTTATATGGATCATAAAACACTATACTATATGAAAAAAAATCTAAGGTAGGAAGGAAAGAATTATATATGGAACTTACCTTGCCTGTGAATCATGCCCCCATGCATGATTCTTGCAACAATACAGTGATTTAGTTCATTCATTTTTAAAGTGATTCCCTGTAAAAAATTAAGCAAAAATAGAATTACTATGACAGGGCATTCTTTTTGTATCTGTGATTATGCTGTAGATAACCTTAACTACAAAAGTAGGAAAACATTAAAGAAAATATGGAAAATGGAAGAGAAAACTCTACTATGCCATGACAGAAATATTAATTTTGATATTTTGGTTACTCTAACAATAGCATACATATATTTTATATAATGCTTTTTAATCTTATAAGTATTTTCCATGTGGCTAATTCTCCACTTGGTCATGATGTATTTTTCTTTTTTGAGGTATGGATTTGTTTACAATTTGTGCATCTAAAACATGAGGATTACTGGTCTGAAGTTTTCTTTACTTGTAAAATGTCTGGTTTTGGTATCAGGGTAATGCTGGTAGCATTACCTCTTCCTCCCCCTTTTCATCAAAAATAGTAAGTTGGGAAGAATTCTTTCCTTTTCAATGTTTTGGGAGGAGTCTGTATAATTGGTACTGTTTCTTTATTATATGTTTGATAGAATTTACCAGTAAAGCCATCTTGGCCTGGAGTTTTCTTTGAGGGATTTTTTAAAAGACTAACTTCAATTTTTAAATAGTATAGGGCAATTCAGTTTATTCCAAAGTGAGTTTTGGTAGTTTGTCTCCCCAAAAATGTGTTTATTTAATTTAGGTTAATTTATTGACATAAAGTTGTTTACCATATTTCCTTATTATTCTTTTTATATTTGTAAGATCTGTAGTAATGTTACTTCTCTTATGCATGATATTGGTAATTAGTCTCTTCACCCCCACACCTGATTGATCTGATCTTGTCAAAGGAAAGGCTTGTTTTATTGATTTTTAAAATTGTTTCACTTTCTATTTCATTGATTTCCACTTTGATCTTTATTATTTCTTTTCTTTTACTCACTTTGGGTTTAATTTGCTCTTTTTTTTTTTGGTTCTAGTTTCTTAAGGTGGAAGGTGAGGTCATTGTTTTAAGATGTTTCTTTTTTTTTAAGACTGGTATTTCGTGCTACACTTTTCTCCCTAAGTACTGTTTTACCAGTATTCCACAAGTTCTGGTATGTTGTGATTTCATTTTCATTCACTTCAAAATACTTTAAAATTTCTCTTTTGATTTCTTCTTTCATCCATGGGTTATTTGGAATTGTATAATTTAGTTTTCAAGTGCTTGGAGATTTCTCCTGACATCTTTCTGTTATTTATTTCTAATTTAATTCCACTGTGGCCTGAGAATATACTTTGATATTAATATAGTCATTTCAGCTTCCTTTTGATTAATGTCATCATAGTATATCTTTTTCCAGTCTTTTCCTTCAAAATGATTTGTTTTCATTTATAAAGATTTCTTGTTGACAATATATAATTTGGTCTTGCTTCCCTCCTATACTCCAATCTGACAATCTCTACTTTTTAATTTGGGAGAATTTAGACAATTTATATTTAATATAATTACCAATTACTGATGAATATATCTTCTTGCTATTTGATTTTTATTTGTCCCATCTCTCCTATGCTCCCCTTTTCTGCATTCTTTTGGGTTAGTTTATTTATTTTCATTCTATTTTCCCCTCCTGTTTTATTAGCTATAATTGTTTTGTTGTTTTAGTGGTTGCTTTAGGGTTTATAGCATACATCTTTAACTTACCAGTCTACTTTCAAGTGATATTATACCATGTGAAATGTATTATAAGAATCTTATAACAGTATACTTCCACTTCCTCCCTCCTGACTTTCGTGCTGTTATATATTGTATTTTTACATGTTAAAAAATCCCAAACACATTGCTACTATTTTTGTTTAGACTTCCATTTACCTTTCAGAGAGATTTAAATGATAGGATATCATTTAACATTTATTACACTGTAAGTCTATCGAATTCTTTCAGTTTTGGTAAGTCTGAAAATGTCTTTATTTTGCCTTTTTTTAATTAGTGTTTTTTAAAATACTATTTTATCTTTTAAATTAATTTTTATTGGAGTATAGTTGCTTTACAATGTTGTGTTAGTTCCTTGCTGTACAACAAAGCGAATCATATATATATATATGTGCATATATATAATATACATATCATATACATATATCCACTCTTTTTAAGATTTCCTTCCTATTTAGGTCACCACAGAGCATCAAGTAGAGTCCCTTGTGCTAAATGGTAGGTTTTCATTAATTATTTTATACATATTAGTGTATATATGTCAGTTTCAATTTCCCAATTTGTCCCACCCTTGCTCTCCCCCTTGGTAACCATACGTTTGTTCTCTACATCTGTGACGGTTTCTGCTTTGCTAGTAAGTTCATCTCTACCATTTTTCTAGACCCCACATATAAGTGATACTATATTTGTTTTTCTCTGACTTCACTCTTATGACAATCTCTAGGTCCATCCATATCTCTGCAAACGGCACCATTTCATTCCTTTTTATGGCTGAATAATATTCAAAATTCCGACAATATTTCAGTACACACACACACACACACACTGTATATCACATCTTCTTTATCCATTCCTCTGTTGATGGACATTTACGTTGCTTCCATGACTTGGCTATTGTAAATAGGGCTACAATGAACACTGGGGTGCATGCATCTTTTCAAATTATGGTTTTCTCCAGATATATGTCTAGGAGTGGGATTGCTGGGTCATATGGTAGCTCTATATTTTAGTTTTTTTGGGAACCTCCATACTGTTCTATATAGCTTGCCTTTATTTTATGATAATTATACTGGCTTTAGAATTCTAAATTGAGAGGTCCCCCCCAGTACTGTAAAATTATTGTTTTCTTGATTATACTGTTTCTCATAAGAGATCTGATATCACTCTTATCATCTCTGTTTTTAAGATCTTCCTGTTTATCACAGGTTCTAAGCAGTTTGATTATGATGTATCTTGGTGTTGTTTTCTTCATGTGTCTTGTGCTTGGGGTTCACTGTGGTTCTTGTATCTGCAGATTTATAGTTTTCATCAAATTTGGAATGTTTTCAGCCATTATTTCTTCAAAAACACTTTGTTTCTTCCTCACCCTCTTCTCCCTCATAGATTCCAGTGAACCAAATCTTAGTTTGCTTGAAGTTATCCCACAGCTCAGTGATATTCTTTTCATTTCTCAAAATTCTTTTTTCTTTCTGTGTTTTGTTTTGGGTAGTTTCTATTGCTATGTCTTTTGAGTTCACTAATCTATTCTTCTGAAATGTCTAAACTGCCATTAATCCCATAGTACAATTTTCCTGCTAATTCAACTACTGCTGTCAGTTTTTTTTTTTTTATTTCTATATTCTTAAGCGTTGTCCTGGGATGTAGTTCAGTTATTTGCAAAGAGTGATCCTTTGGGCCTTGCTTTCAGGATTTGTTAAGGTGAGTCTGGAGCAATTCTCTGTCTAGGGCCAAAATTCTTCATTACTGAGGCAAGACCTTCCTAAGCACTCCACACAATGCCCCTTGAATTGGTTTTTCTAGTCTGGGTGGTGGGACAGACTGAGTGTCGGGTACTGTTTCCTCTGATCTTTTTGGATGGCCTTTCCTTGGCTCTGAGTAGGTTCCTGTCATAAACGTGCAGATTATTATTCAGATAAATACACGAGGGGGACCCTCTAGAGTTTTCTCTCTGTGCAGCTCTCTCCACTTCAGGATTCTGTCCTATGAATGTTATTGCTTTGGTCTTTCCAGGCCCTCAGCTCTGTGTCCTCAGGGAGTCTGCTCTGCCTCAGTTCCCCCTCACCATGCTGTGGCCTGGAAACTCTCTCATGTCAGTAAGGTGGGATGATCACTGGGCTCACCTTATTTGCTTCCTGTTTCTTAGGGATCACTGTTCTTTGCTGTCAGATGCCCAATATCTTGAAAACAGTTCTTTTATCGTTGTGTGTGTTCTTTTTGTTGTTGTTGTTGTTTCAGGTGGGAAGGTAAATCTGTTCCCTGTTATTCCACCTTGGTTGGA